>CACVCL010026685.1:0-285391 GCA_902729485.2 Mus minutoides
CCCCTTACCCTGCGATACCCCTTAGTGGCTATGTGTGCATCTATCTCACAGTCAGTTCAGGATTGCTGAGTGGGAAGGGACAGGCGGGGCCTTTAGGGGTTCCAGAGTTTTCTTTGTTCGTGAATTCAGTGCTTCCTTTATCCTTTTTTTTTTTTTTTTTTTGGCCTGGCAGGTTTAGAAATCCCTCTTTTGTTTCGCCTTTTCTTTTCTTAAAGTATGTGCCCGTCGGATAAAAGGTTCTTGAAGTAGAGGGTCGTATACCGAGTCTTGGCTGCTCAAGAGAGACTAATTGATGGGAGCAGGTTCTTACGCAAGCGCGGTGGGGGGTTGTGTGAGGATGCGCCCCAGTAAATGGCACATTGACCCTTTTCCCGACGCCCCATCTCTCCTGGTCCTATTAGCTGTTTGCTGAAATGCATCCAGAGTTCTGTGGAGCCGCCCACAATGGCATTAACCAAGCTGTGCCCTGCATCTTAAGTGCCTGGTTAGGGCCCTGCTAACGCAGTAGCTGGAGTCAGTCCATGCAGGGCACCGAGAGTGTGCATAAAGAGCTTTTAACCCACGATGGGTGGCCAGGAAGGACTGAGGAGGCAGGGCTGTGGAACATGAGCAAAGCGTGTGGCCCTTGCTTCAAAGCTCTTTGATTTGGCTGAGAGCCGTGCTCCCCAAAGGCATTGGAACATCGAAGACACTACTCATCTTCCTGCTTTCCTAAGTGAGGGTGATTGGGAACAGGCTGAGAAGCCCAGAAGCGCTCACCCGGCAGGCACCCCAAGTCTATTCATAGTGGATTTTCAGACTCCTCTTGGGTTGAACCACTTTGGAGCAAGGGGAAGGTAGATCCCAAGTCCCCACAACACTAAGTGAATACAGTTTTTGTCTTCTGGTTATTGGCATCTTAGAAGACTGAGGGTCTCATTTGTGAGGGCCCTTGGTCCTTCGATTTCGCACGCATTGTACCCTAAGTAAGGAGTTGCCTCATCGCCTCTCTGCACCTTGCCATTGCTATGAGCATCCGTCTTTCTACTTTTTCTGTTCGTATCAGTGTTTATCAAGCCCTCGTCTATCAGCTGAGAGAAATTTCCTCTCTGGCAGCCTCTCTGCTTCCCTTTAGGCTCATGTGTGCCCAGGAATATAAAGCAATCCTTTACCTAGCATTTTGGCTGCATGGAGCCTTTTAGGGCTTCTGTGACAGTCTCCCACTTTCTCCTCCTAGACAGGATTTTACTCTGTAACCTGGACTGGCCTTGCCTCTGCATCTGCCTCCCAAAGTGCTGGGATTTACAGCTATGTGCCACCATACCAGTCTCTTGATGACCATTTAAAAAATTTAATTTATTTTTATTTCACGTGCATTGGTGTTTTGCCAAACTCCCCCATCAACTGGTCTTATTAGCTGTCTGGTGAAAGGCACCCAAGGCTCTCTGGAGCCACCCACAATGGCGTTAACCAAGTTGTGTCCTACATATTAAGTGTTTGGTGTGAGTATGTCTGATCCCCTGAGACTGCAGTTATAGACTGGAGTTGTGAGTTGCCATGTGGTTACTGGGAATTGAACCCAGGTTCTCTGGAAGAACAGGCAGTGCTCTTAACCACCAAACCATCTCTTCAGCTCTTGATGGCCTTTTAAAAATCTCCAACTTTGAAGATGTTTCCTCCAAATCTCCACAGACCCCTAGCCCCTTGCCTCCTAAGCAGCAACAACTCTCTCAGTTCCCATAGTTCTTAGCTGCCTGTCTCAGAACCAGCTAGTAATATATCCCTTTCCTGGTCTTTTGTGTTCTTATCCAGCATGTCCCTTTGGCAAGATGCCTGTTGAGAGCTCTTTTGTAGAAAGGAAACTTCGTTTCCCATGCAGGACTGAATATTGAAATGTGGTTATCACAGGTGAAGAATGGAAAGGGTACTTGATTTTAATGTAAACTTGAATTTCAGTCACCCCAAGTGGCTGGTGACTATCAATCACGTACAGATGCAAATGCTGAGTGTCTTTGCCCTTTCAGAAGCCCTGGCCTGGGGCTCTGCCCACCAGAAATGCCCGACAGAGACATTGTACTGCTGAATGAAGCAGTAACCTCTTAGGTATAGAGTTAGAGTGATGTAGCTTGTATATTCTTTGCCTATTTTTCATGGAAACTTGATTTTTAAGTTAATGGGTTATATACTTGAGGACTGCCGATGATTTGGAAATACAGAGATGAATGAGACGTGGTCTCTGCCTTTAAGGAACTTAAATCTAACGGCACCGCTAGGAAGGACCACCGGTCTGGATCAGTTTGCATCTTAGGTGGCTGCAGAGAAGCATCGTTTAGAAGAGGAGGCTGCTTTGGAATGTTCTTTCATTAGGCAAGTGTTACTTACCAGCATGTGAGTTACCACCCAGGTTCTGGAAATACATCTTCAAGCAAAAGAAAGCATCTGGCTTTACAATGTTTGGATGACAAGTTAAACAGTAAATCTCTGGGTCTTTTAGAAGATGCAGAGTTGGTGGGACGTATGGGGAATGAATATCCGAACAGGGCAGTCAAGAAAAGTCTAGTGGTGTTGGGCGTGGTGCCGCACACCTTTAATCTCAGCACTCGAGAGGCAGAGGCAGGCGGATTTCTGAGTTCGAGGCCAGCCTGGTCTACAAAGTGAGTTCCAGGACAGCCAGGGCTATGCAGATAAACTCTGTCTCGAAAAAAATGAAAAGAAAAAGAAAGAGAAAAAGAAAAAGAAAAAGTCTAGTGGTGAAGGTGGCATATGAGTGAGGTTATTTGGGGTTCAAGGTCCTGGCTGTGAAAGGAGGCATGACATTGCTGGTGAAGTCCTGAGGGGTGCGCTTGCGGTTGGTTCAGTTGCACGTGTCTGTCTTCCTGGTTTAAGGTGTTGGCTCTGCCTGTAGGACAAATAGGCCCAATTATTCTCTTCTTTTCATAAAGATTCATTTCGGGTAGCTGCTTCTAGAGTCCCGATGATTAAGCGACCACGAGAGGCTGAGCAAGACCTCCTGCTATGAAAGGGAAAAATTCTCATCATGGAAGTTCCTCTGCTTGGTTTCCAGGTCTTTTTGAAGCAGACCATCTTTTCCTGCTTCTCACTTTCATATATTCATTTGTCCTGGGTCTGCTAGGGACAAAGAGCAATTATTATTATTATTATTATTATTATTATTATTATTATTATTATTATTATTATTACTATTATTATTATATTTTTTAGGGGGTGGTTAGGCTTGGAAGCATCAAAGGAAGACAGTGAACGTTAAGATTTGTGGTCCACGAGATGATAGCCTTATTTCCAGCAAGTGTGAGGGCTGAACGGGAAATGAGCCACAGATGCCACTTGGAGAACAGCTGCACGGGATGATCAGAGGTGTCCTGAGTTTCAGGAATGCCGATTCTGCTGAGGAGGACAAGGAGGGCCTCTGTGAAGGGCAAGAGAAGGCTCTTAAAATAGGCTGCCGATCTGCCCGGGATCAGGCAGCTGCTTGGAACTTAATGACGGATGAGCCTTTGCCCGCAGGATGGAGTCCAGTCTCCTTGGTTACGGTCTACAAGACTCTGGTGATGTCACCCTTGCTTGCATCTCTGTCCTTATCTCTCAACAGATGTTCTTTTCCAACTAGATTTCCTCTGTCGCTTTGTCAGACCTAAAAGAACTGAAGCAAGTTAATGGTATTCTATGCTTAACATGACTAGTTTTCCAAAAAAACTTCTGTTCAGCCTTCAGAACCCTAGTCTGGCATCTCTTTCATCTCTGAAGCTCTCCACGCCTCTGACCCAGCTCATCACCCTTCCCTCCATTTCGTTTGCATCTGGGGGAATCTTCCAGAGCAAGAGACTCAAACTTTTTCATTTGGGATTCCAGGGGCTTGGTAGTGACATGATGCACATGGTTTTGTCTCGAGGACTTATCAGCAGATGACATACATAGGCGATGGGAATTTGCCAGTATATCTGTGAATACCATTGATTTCTTGTAAATGTCACCAATGGGCTTTTGACATACCAGAATGCCTCATCACATGGTCAAGTAGTAGTGAGGGGAAGGGTGTGTCTGACTCAGTGTAGCCGGTCTTGTCCCTCCCAGCGCTGTCTGCTTGCATCTCTGGCTATTACACAGAACTCTGGCCAGCTGTTTTCCTTAGGAACAAAGGCTTTTATCTCCTGAGAGCTCGTGCCCAGCTTCGCAATAAGGAGTGCATGGATTACCCAAGAACAAGAGAGGAGGCGAATATGGTGTCCAGGGACTTGGAATCATCTGCAAATTGTTTTTCTTTCTAAACTCCCAGTACGGGGGTGGGGGATGAGCCAAGCTTTATCTGCCTCCAATTCTGTTCTGGGGTACATTGACCACTGTCTTGTCCTGGGGGACATGGTTTCTGGGTGGTATATTTGATTGAGTCCCTATTTCAGCACCTGGCACATAAGCAGCCTGCGGATGTGTGTGTGTGTGTGTGTGTGTGTGTGTGTGTGTGTGTGTGTGTGTGTGAAGTGAATGGCTGGTGAATTGTGAATGACGGCTTTTTCTTCTCCGATGAAAGAGATTGGGTTTTGCAAAGCAGCTGCTGAGTGCAAGGTGGGCTTGGGTACCATCAAAAAGGTTGAAGGTACCTCTATCAAAGAGCTTACAGCCATGGCCCATGGAAGGCAGTGACTTTAGCTGCTTTCACCTCCAAGCGCAAGCCCTTCCTGTCAAAAATGTTCCTCAGAGAGAACTGCTAGGCACCGTACCCTGGACCACGTGACTGCCTTCCTAGCCCTCTGCAGTGAGCCCACATGAGTTCCCTGAACACTGACTGGCTGACAGGTATGGCTTCATCGCCTCTTAACCTCAGTAAATAGACAGCCAGACCAGTTAGCGAGAGGCGCTTCTCTGTCTGGTTTGCCCAGTGCAAGTAAGTGTTCTTTCAATGGAGCAGACCTCGTTGCTATAAAACCATCAGTAATGCGGCACATGGAGCCACGTTCCGGGCTGGCCCAGTGCTGTTTGCTTGGTAATATTTTTTGCTCAGAATGTTGCTTCTTTTCCATTTACCCTACTGGAAAAGTCAAGTTTTCCTTTTATGTGAGCGTTTATAGAAGTATGTCTCTGGCACGAGCAGAACACGGATGTATTTGGATATTGGTGTAGCAGAGAAATATTACCTCCAAGGCACAGATGGCTTTATCTCTCCCACTGAATGATCTTCCTAATGGGGGACAGTCTGTTCCTCTTCAGAAGTTCAGGAGCTGTAGAGGTGAAAGCTGATAAAACTATTGCCTCTCATAGGCTGTGTCTATGTTCTTCATTCTGAGGTATCTTTGACCCTCCCAAATGGTTGCCAATACTTCTGCCAGAGGTGGGCTCATTCACCCCACCTCTCTGTGTGCGGAAAACTGAAGGATGTGTCTGTGTAACAAGTTTCTTAGTTTATGGAGCGCATTTCTTGGCTTTTCAAGTGCTTTTTATTCTGCTTGGTGTGGGAGGCAGGCAGGGAAGGTTTGAGCCTCGTTCCCTGGCAAGCAGGCAAAGGTAAGGAAGGCTAAGGAGTGGAAGGAGGGGGAGGAATTCGTGTCTGCCATTCTAGCCCAGCCCCAGTCCCGTGTTAAGCATGCTTCGTGTGCTGGTTATTTTACACCTGCCAACTTTTTTTTTTTTTTTTAAAGGAGTGTTTACGCACACACAATTTTTGGTTATATTATCTGGGCTGGTCTAGAACTCTCCACGTTCTTGTTTTAGCCTCTTGAGCACAGGGATTCTAGCTTGCCGGGTGCTTTTGGTGCCTTCCCACCTGTTGCCGGCACACTTGATTTCGATCTCACTTTGTACAGAAGAAAATGGAGCTCAGCAACTCGCCGAGGTCACTTCATAAATCGCTGTTGGAAGTTCTTGCTCTTTTTGATCTGCCTGCTTGGCCTGCTCAGGATCCTGGGATCGGTGCCCACTCCTGCCCTCTCTCCAGTCTCCAAATCAGTGCTCGGATCAGAGCTTTAGCCATCCTCACGGGTTTAGAAAAATCACCTTGCATATTTCTGAAGGGTGAAATGGTTTAAAAAAAATTGAAATTAATGAAAAAAATATTGTCTTAACTGCAAACACTTCTTTGTGTTCCCCCTTCTCCCCCCTACTTGTAGAATATGGGAACCACACCAGCACTTCCTATGGGGACAAGAGAGGGTGATTTCCCACCTCCCCCAAGACAGTTTAAATTTATGACTTAACAGAAGGTCGTGTATTTCAAAGACACCACTGAGCCAAGGGTGCAGTGTGCTTATCTCTCTTTATGTAACTGTGGCCTCACCTCTCCTCCTGCTCTTAGGATGTTTCTAGAACAGGATAACAGCAGAGGCAGGAAGAGGTCTTGGGGCATGAAAGCTGACCCCCCTATTGCAATTTAGTTAGTAGTCCTAGTATCCAGGTATCTCCTTCCTGATTCACACCGTTCTTTTGTCCAAACCTTCTGGCTAGCATTGAAAGGACTCGGTCTATCTTTCCGCCTGGAACAGAAGCGGTTTTTTTTCTCCTTACCAACAGGATTGAAGAGCCCCTCCCCTGTTTAAGCCCTGTGGAGGGTCTGTTTCTCTAGCATGGCCTGCAAGAGCCTTCCTGTCTCACCTGCCCACTTAGACTCTGCACTCTACCAGACTAGCGGCCACCAACAGCTCATGCTCTCTCGCCACTGAGGATATTCGAGCTTCTGCCTTGGAGGCCCTNCTTTTCTTTTCTTTTCTTTTCTTTTCTTTTCTTTCTTAATTTCCTTCCTTCCTTCCTTCCTTCCTTCCTTCCTTCCTTCCTTCCTTCCTTCCTTCCTTCCTTCCTTCCTAACTTTCTTGTCTGTGTTTTCACTCCACTGGGATCAGTACACATCTCTGAAGCGTGTTCTATGGGCTGAGCGCTTTACCATGTCTCCTGTGGGTTTTGCAGCAGTTCCCAGAGATACTGTCTCTACCTACACATGCCCACTTGAAACTGCACAGCTAGGTAATAGGTTGCACCGGGACAGTGGGCTCCTGATGGATGGCCCTGTTCATCTGTTCATCTTTTTCCTTTTGTGTCCTGATAGGGCAATGGTAGAAAAGAGCCTGGCTGTCCGTCCGTTGTCCATCCCACTTCCCTTTTCCTCCCCGAGGTTCCCTGCAGTAGCCTTTTGCCGAGCCCTGGCTTCACGATCTAGCCTTTTGGGAATGTGTAAAGAACTGTTGAGGGTAGGGCTGGGCCTGGCCTGCTGGAAGTAAGGTGTCAGTCAGGGCCGAGCCTCTGCAGGACAGGATCACCAGTGCGCGGCTCTCTCAGTGCAGTGGATTAGGTAAAGCAGGGCTCATCAGAGGCTGATTGCCACATACACCTAAAATATGGTAATGACGGTAATCAGGGCTAAGGGTTAAGGCCGCCATTTGTTCCTTTCATGAAATCAACTGGAGGGCTTGGGGGGATGGGGTGCAGGGGCTTTAGAACACCATTGCTGCCAAGCAGCAAAGTTTTTCTTCTGTCTCCAGAGACGCAGGCCAGGTGGTTGTTCTTATAGATGGCTCCCAGATTACTGGAGGGAAGGGTCTGGAATTCCTCACTTGGGCTGTCTTTCCCAGGCCCAGTGGCATCTACTGAAGCATGGCTTGTTGTACTTGTATATCTGAGAGTCTGTAATTCTTGCAGTGGGAGTGATGTGAGTTTTTCCGGCACAGCTTCTCAGCCCATCGTTGGTGTTTCCTGAAGGCCGCTGTGGAAGACAAGGAGACCCACCGCAGAGCTGGGCCAAAGAGCAGGCATGCACTTTTGATTGTGAGGTGGTTTGAAACTTAATTTCCATGTGGGAAACCATCTACCACCCTGGTGGTGTCTACATAGTGTTTGGGAGAAGAGTTACTTGGGAGACCGAAAGTCCTTGTATATACTATACAGAGGTGTGCTAAAAAGGCAAGCATGGGTAGACTGAGCTATACCTATGTATGGTCTAGATTCCAGCAAGGAGAACTTCCGACATTGTCCAGTTTGGACACCTGAATAGACACTGAGAGACTAGAGCGGAGAGGCGATGGGGGAACTAGATCTCAGGGAGGCTGTTTATATATGCAGGCTCAGTCAGGAGGTGGTTTTTCTCTTAACATTATTGTTAGAGGAAGCAAAAAAAAAGGGGCACTTAATCATCAATTTCTTTCTCTGGCCCTCCCCCTTGTGCCCTTGTGTGTGTGTGTAGGCTCAGTTGTAATTTCACAATAGCAGGTGGTCTCAACATGTATTATTTAGGCTAGGGTCTTACACCCTTTTGATAGAAGGGAAAGTGAAGTTCAGAGCTATTAGGGAACTTCATTCATCCTTGTGTATACTATACAGAGGTGTGCTAAAAAGGCAAGCATGGGTAGACTGACATATGATAGTTTAAACTTGTTCTTACGGTTGCAGAATCACTCTAGGTCTATGCTACCACGCTGGACATATTTAGAAGGACTCCTCTTTGGATGGGCACAGCGGGATCCATGAGCACAGGCCCTAGGAGGGGATTATAGCAGTCTGCCATCTTGTCTGGCTTCTTTTCTCCTACTCTTCCCAGTGGCTTATGAAGAACTGCCTTTGGCTGCCTGGCTGGGGGCTCTGGAGGGCCCTCGTGTATAGGCAGGTTCAGCTTCCTCGCTTGTCCACCACAGTTAAAGGTGTGGCCCTTGTCTGATGTAGTCTAAAGACGATGGGTTTTAATTACAGAAATGTTTTGGTCATTGTTGGAACACAGGAGGAAGTTCAGGTGCCTCCATCCCAGTGAGACCGACTCACGGAACAGTATTGGGGGTATGGTGGTGGTGGGGGAAGTTCCCAAGGATGGAGCAGCTGTCTGTGGGTACTAAGGAGCTTGGATGCCTGTGGTAGGGATGAGGAGCAGCCAGCCACCAGCATCGGTTGATGTGTGGATCACGCTCCTTAATTTCCTGTGCTTCTCTAAAGCAATACTCCTCTCCCTGCCTTTTCTGTTACGGCCCGCAGCCCAGTCTGATTCAATGCCACTGTCTAGGATATTACTCTCCGATATGATCTGTGGACAGGTCACCCCTGCAGCTGCCGCTTTCCCCCGGGGCTAAGAGGAAGTAGTATTTTTTAAAATGAGTCTGGGAGGGAGCCTTGCAGAGGGTTTCTGGGAGTGAGGGTGGGGTGTGCGAAAGCCCAGGAAAGCATCCCGGTCACTGTGTTATGAGATCACTTCCTCTTACCGAGGAGCTACTGTTGTTTTAATCAGAGGTAATGTTGTAACCTGACTGTGTTGTATAAATTGTGTGTAAATTATATCCCAACCCCATATAGATAAAGGCTATTTTTCCCCCTTCCAATTTTAAAGCTATTTAGAGGGAATGCCAAACTGTAGCTTGAACCCTAGTGCTCTCTGGCAGGTCTTTCTAGACAGGGAGGGAGAGAGAGCACAGAAGCATTGGTGGTTGTGATTAGTTCCCCCTGAAGTCAAATTAATTTCTAAAATAGGCAACATAAAATATTGTTACTTACACTTTCCCCTCTGGGTGCGGAACTGTGGGTGTGACTCGAGGCACGTGGAATTAAATGAGGACAAAACGGAAGGGAGCACAGAGCACTTCCTTGGGTGGTTGGGGAGCACGGAGAGAGCACTTCCTTGGGTGGTTGGGGAGCACTTCCTTGGGTGCTTGGGTTGATTCTAACCTCTTAACTGAGCACAAGAACTTTTCTCATGTGTGGTAACAGTCTTCCCCGTTGCAGACGCTGGCCCTTCTTTCTCATGTGCCTTCTCCAGGAAGTGACCTCCCTACTCAGCCTGGGTCGCCTTCCTTATCGTCCTTGGTTCTGCCTTCCCTGTACCACCCAGCCATCAGGCACCTTTGATAGATGCTGTCTGTGCGTTTACCCTGTTTTCCTTTGGAGATGGCACCCTGCTTTTTTTTAGATGGTCACACAAATGGGAGTATAGGTGGAGAGCATCCAGGCAGAATATGGATGTTATTACCCAGAAAATATGAGGATGAGGAAGGAGTAAGTACCCCAGACCTTTCCTGAGTGGACCTTTGTTTTAGGGCATACAAGTATGTGTACGTGTGTGTGTGTGTGTGTGTGTGTGTGTGTGTGTGTGTGTATGTTTGTGTGTGTATGTGAACAGACTTTATATAGGTGATTTAAACAACAGAAGTGCATTCTCTCACAGTATAGAAGTTTGATCTTTGGTGCTGGAAAAATGGCTCATCTGTTAAGGGCATTGCCTGTTATACCAGAAGACCCAGGTTCAAATCCTAGCATCATCGTGGCAGCTCACAGCTGTTTGTAATTCCAGCTCCAGGGAAACCTGGGAACCTCACCCAGACATACATGCAGGCAAAACACCAATGCATATTAAATAAAAGTAAAAAATCATAAAAAAGAAAAGAAGTCCGATCTTTGTGTAGCATCCCAGAGGCGTCTCTCTCCAGGCTTCTGGTACCCACTGGCATGACTCTTAGCTTTCCCCATCTTCACACAGCTACATGTTTCCCCTTCATATTAAGGGTAGCAGTCACTGCCCTGAGAACCCACTCACGTCCAAGATTCTAGCATGGCAGGAGCTTTATGCTGACAGTTGGAGATACCTTCTTTCTAAGTAAAGTCACGCTCTGAGGCCCTGGGTAGATGTGTATTTTGGAGGGACCTGTTTTGACAACCAGTCTGTTTTCTGCCCAGACCCTAGAAATATTGATGGTGGTGGCAATGACAAGAGTAATATTTTGGTGTGATGAACGTAATGAAATGTGGAAAAACTCCAGAGAGCTGGGAATGGTAGTGATGGGTACCTCTAATCCCAGCACTCATGAGGCAGAGACAGACAGATCTCTCAAGTCAACCAGGTTTACATCAGTGAGTTCCAGGCCAGCCAAGGTTACATAGTGAGACATTGTCTTAAACCACCACCACCCACCCATACCCCAACAAAATTGGAATGGGGTATTGGTGTCCCTTGGAGGAACACCTTGGGAAATGGGCCTAGAGGCCTGGGTGGTGGTGGTGGGATTGTCCCGTGTCCTCCTTTCACTTGTTGTTAGTATAAAGCCTGAGTCAAATTCTCACATGCAGAGGGAACTCTGCCATGGACTCTCCGTGGAGTATTCCATCCTTGACTTTGGACTCAGTGAACACTACATTCTCCTTTATCACTTGGGCTAATGGATAGGGAGTCTGTCTGTGCCCTTTTGAAGCAGTCCTCCATAGTGCACACCTTGCCTTTGAGTTGAAGATGATTCTTTTTGCTGGGGCTTGAGTTTTCTATCCACGTGATGGGGATGATAGACTGGATCCCATATTGTGCTAGCGTTCAAACCATCCTGAGCTTTCTCTATCATAGAGTTCCCCAGGGTGAGAGGACCCCGGGGGAGAGCAGCCTAGGCTTTTGGTGGTACAAATGGTTCATATTTTCTTCCCATCCCCGGAGATGTGGAACTCTTTTCCAGAACAAACATATAATAGCAAGAGAGTTGATTTGAATTCTCAGGTCCTGAACCCGCTGAGGGACATCCAGAGCCGCTTCTTGCCTTTTTATGTGCTTGGTTTAAGACATATTTGGATTTTTAGCTTTGGTGATCACTAGTATCTTTGAGCCAATAGTATTAGAGCTAGCTTCCCCCTTCGTGTCTTTTTCAGTGTTTCTTCCCCTAACCTCCCATTGCATACATAACACACTGTTGGAATTATCTCCCTTTGCAGAACCATAAGCAGTAACCATGCATTATGATTGATGCCTGTGGTCCCCACAGTTGGGAAGGCTCTGAGGCAGGAGAATTGCTACAAGTTCAAGCCTGGACTACAGAATAAGACCCACAAGTGGGCCCTCACTCTGAGTGATTATTTCAGATGGAAGCACATTGTTTTAAAAGAGGAGTTTTAAAAACTTACCAAAATCAAAACCAAAATCCACCCCAGCCCAGCACACACCAGCTCTCCAGCTAGAGGCAGGAAGGTGGGGCGTCTGTGCAGCTGTAGTTAGCAGCTGGCTCTGGCCACATGTAAACAGCAATTTTCAGGACTGGCATGCATGCTGGGGCTTTTGTAGCGCCAAGGGGTGTGTGGAGAGCTTTGGTGTTTAGTTAAATTATGGGTCTAGATGCAAAACTTCACAGCAGGGCTTTGAGAGCCTGACCATGTCCTGCGTTCCTGTGTGCACACAAGCTCTCTCTCTCTCTGTCTCTCTCTCTCTCTCTCTCACACACACACACACACACACACACCTTCCCAGAGGGACACCCTACACCTTGTATTCCTTGTCATCCTAGGGGGTACAGGCTCTTGAATAGGTCTCTAGGGTCCCCCATAGTGTGAAGCACTTCAACATAAAAGTTCCCTACAGTTCTCCACCAAAACTCCCAACTGAAGGAAGTCTAAGATTAACTACCCGGAGATTTGGGGCCTTGAGTTCTCAGTGACTTTTCCATCTCAGTGCACGGTGGGAGCCAGCTGCAGCCCCTGATCATCTTGCTGTGCAGTTGCCAGTGTTCGAGACCTTGTGTGTGGGGACTGCTGATGTCCAGCCTGCAGGGAGGTAACACAGGTGGCTCAGTCACTGGTGGAAAGGATTTCTCATTCCTCAGATGAGCATAGAGCCAAGACGAATGCATACCAGCGCATTCTTGTTCACCTTTCCAAGGTCAGAAGAAGGTTAAAGTGCCGCAGGCTACTGGATAGTTTTGAAGAACTAGAAGTCCAGACCCAAGGATAGACTAGACCTACACTAAGCACACACCAGCCTGCTTTGTTACACATGAGCACACACATGTAATACAAACCCACACACAGACATTGCACGGTGTTTATGGGGAATGTGAAGACTTCTGTTTAATTCCGCGGGGAACCTGAGCCCAACATCCTGGCCCTCTCTCCTTCCTGCCCTCCTCAGTAGCCATGGAATGGAAGGGGGGGGGGGAGCCTTGCTTATCTAGGCCGGATCCTACAGGGGATGTTTTAGTAACTCAGATGTTTTTGCTGCATTGTCCGGGGCCTGGATTTTCTCATCCTTTCGAAAAGGGAAGGGTTTTAAAGGCTTTTGGGGGAGACTGGGTAAGATTTATAGCTGGTTGCCTGTCTCTGTGTTTCGGGCTCTGTCTTGGCATGCTCACAGCTGCCAGGCAACAGTGGAAGGGCTATGAAGAGATCTTTTCATTTAACCAGTTGCTGAGCTCCAGTAGTTTGGATGAAGACAGGGTGGTCGTTTTTTTTCTTCTCTGGGTTTCCAAGAATGTTTGGAATCTAGGTAGGGCCCCAGCTCTGTGTCGCCTTTCTCTAAGCAGTGTGGAAGCCACAGGGTTTCTTCCATGGAAAGTCCCAGGAGAGGTGCTTTGAGGCTCCCAGTGGGATATATCTGAGGTTATCTTAACGTTTCTTTACTGATACCTAATTACTTGGTTGGAGTTTACAGGAAGAGAAGAAAAGAAAAGAGCAAGGGGGAGGGGGAGGAACCCAAAGTTAAATCATAGGATTATCAGATATTACATAGAGATGCTTTTGCAGTTACGGAGGTTTAGGATGGGATGGTAGGAATTGACTCTTTAAAAGAAGCTATTTGTGGGCTGGAAAGATGGCTCAGTGGTTAAGAGCACTGACTGCTCTTCCAGAGGACCTGAGTTCAATTCCCAGCAACCACATGGTGGCTCACAACCATCTGTACAGGGATGCCCTCTTCTGGTGTGCCTGACTACATTGACAGTGTACTCATATAAATAAAATAAATTAATTAAAAAAAGCTATTTGTATAGTGTGTTTTTCTGCCGTACATTTACTTTTAAGTGTAAAGGATAAATTTACTAAGTGACTCTCGGTTCAGTTACAGTGACCGTCTAGCTGTCATCTTCAGCGTGCCCTGCTAGACTCTTTGGCATATGGTATTTAACTCGGGTCTCATGGGAGCTTGTGTGCTAAGCTAATTATTATATCTCCATTTTATAGTGGATTGGATTCCATGTTCTCTTAGCATGTACGCTCCTGTGTCCAGCACTTAATGGGTCTGTTGAGTGAATACATTAGGGGAGCTAGGTTAGTAGAATTTGACCATTAGTAAGTATAGGAAGAGATTGAAATCCGAAGAGGGCCCATATTAGTCAGCTCTGCTCATTAAGACTGAATGCAACTTGAGGGGGCGGGGATTTCCTATTGGCTTGAGGTTTCTGTTCAGTTAAGTGGAGAGATCCAGCTTATAGCATGGCGACCCACAAACACTGTAGGGAGTGTGAATGGGCATGAGAATAAACACATGTGCCTGGATTACCTTTTTCCTTTTCCTGCCTTTTCATTGGGCCCCTAGCCTTTGGCATGGCGCTGCCTGTATCCAAGGCAGGTCTCTCCTCCTTAGTTGCTGCTTAATACCAGTCAATGGGTTGGTCAGCGCTAGAAATGATCTCAAAGACACACTCAGTGGCATGCTTTACTGATGGTTTTTTTTCCAGCTCTCTCAGTCCAATTCACAGTCAAGATTAACCATTGCAGAGCATTGATAGAGTCTGACTCTCAAGGAGAGCTTGGTGTATCAGGAGGAGCTTAGGAACGGGAGAGATAGGAGATGAGTCCAGGAACAAGAAGGGGGTCACAGCCAACTAGCTTATCAAGAGAGTCCCTGCATGTGGGTGCTGTGTAGATGCTGGCAGGATCCTTTCTAGAATGTTCTCATATGTGACGTCCTCTCATCTTTAGTCGCTGGAGAAGAGAAACCCAGTAAACCACAGTTTGAGACGAGTAGTGTCCCCACACAGCAGGAGGAAGCAGCTGGCAGGACGTGGCTATTAGGACAGCGTCCACTTGAAACCACGCAGAAAGCCCGATACGTGCTCTAGTTTGGGGCCAGCCATTGGCCACGTGGCTTACGTGCCCACCGGCAGCTTCCTGGTAAAAGCCTGAGCTTCCTGACATCTGGATGCCTCTTTCTGATGCAGGCAACCCACTCCTGGACTCACGAGGGTCAGGTGGCAGATGGGACTATGTGGGCCACCTTGTCCAGTGGAGGAGAGAGGGAGTCCCACCTGGCGCCACAAGTGCAGTGAGACACCAATGCTGGGTTTTTAGAGTCTTTTCTGTTCCAGCAGTTCCCACATGTCAGCAGTATGCCCCGGTGGTACGCTGTGACCCCGGGTGATTTCTTGTGGATGATTCAGTTCATCCATTCACTCATTGAATATTTTAAGAGATCTGGTGGAGACGTGACAGCTATCCAGGAAGATGTGGCACCTGTCCCATGTCCTGCATTCAGCTAAAATAGCGTAGATCACATTTTAATTTAATTTAATATTTTTTACTATTTTAAGTCAAACTAGTGATACTTGGTGCCCACTAGATTTTCCTACTTTTTGTTAGTTTTTCCCCCAATTATTTTATTTACTTTTTTTGAGACAGGATCTTGCTATGCCCTCCTACTCTGTTCTCCAGTCTCCTGAGTGTCACACGCAGAGTTGTCTACCACGTATCTTCCCTTTAGGTTTAAAGTTTGACATCAAGCCCCTACTAACACATATTCCAAACTCAAGTCTTCTCCTTGATTGTTTATTCCTCTTACAGGACTTTGGGTCTTTGGCCTAAGTAGTTTATATGATGTGGCTTCCTTCTTCCTTTCCTTTGGAGCTGATAGGAGTCTAGGATGTGGGCCATATTTGCACTCATTGGATTTCAGTGTTGGCGTCTGTTTGCCCAGCCCCATTGGTGTTGTTGAGGTCCCTGCAGAATCAGAGCCTGAACATTCGAAGGAGAAAGTGGTTCATTGTGGAATCATGGCCTAGTGTGTGTATGAGCAGTGTTGGGTGACTTCAGAGGAGGTGAGACTAACATCAGGTTAGCTGGGACAGCAGATGGATATTTTGGAGTTAGAAGTAGGTCATGGAAACTTGGACGATGGTTGCAACTTGCCATGGGAAGATCTGGGAGTGGAGAGGCATTCCAGGGAGAAAGACCCGTGAGAATAAAGGTGTGGAAACCTGGGGTTTCTTGGGGTGGCCATAGGGTTGATCGAGGTGAACTGAAGGCAGTCCAGAGGGCAGAGCTTGCAGGGTGGTCCCTAAGTGCAGGGTCAGCATCTGTCTTAGCTACAGGCATAGACCAGCATGAGAGCTGCTGAGCAGAGAAAGTCCACACCTCGTTTGACTGTGTATGCAATTTGTTTTTTAAAAAGTACTGGGGATTGAGCCAGGACCTTGAGCATTTGAAGCAAGAGCTACCTGTAGTCCTCATGTATTCAGTTAAAAATGTTTATGAGTTCTTTGAGAAACCCATGCAACATGCTTTGATCATGTGTGTACCCCTGTCCACAACTCTTGCCAACTCCATCCTCTTTACTGCCCATCCAATCTCTTTTAAAAAACAAAAGCAAAAACAAAAAACAACAACCAAAAAACCAAAACCAAACCAAACCAAAAAAAACCCCAAAACAAACAAACAAAAAACTCCATCAAGAGCAATTTCTGTTGCCCACATCTTTGTGGGCATGTGATCTTAATTGACAAGGTTTTGGCCACTTTGTGTTTTTGCATCTAGCTGTGTTTTTTGTTTGTTTCTCTTAGATTTTAAAATAGCCTACTTTGGGAATTTTCTCTATATGCTAATGAAGCCATGTTTTGTGGCCACAGAGACCCTGGGGGCCCCTGTGCTGTCAAGAAGTTCCAGTCTCTGGCTGGCTAAATGCTTAAGATATGCAGAGTGGCTGACTCCAGCATCCTTAACTCTCTAATGGTCTGGTCCAAGAGGCTAGCACAGGTTGCAAACTGCCTTCCTGGAAGACCCCACAGCAAGCCTTGTTGAAGCCCTGCTTCTGATAGCCCGGTTAACCCACCCCTCCCTCTTGTCACCTCTTACAGATGGTCACAAGAACAAAGAAAATCTTCGTAGGAGGGTTGTCTGCGAACACCGTAGTGGAAGATGTAAAGCAGTATTTCGAGCAGTTTGGCAAGGTAAGTGATGCACATGGCTGGACAGTACCCATCCACTGGTGTAGGTGGACCCTTGGATGCGGTTGCCTAGGACTCTGCTATAGCCGCAGCCTCTAGAACCAAGTCCTGAACCTCCCCATCAGTATTTATGTGAAACTCCAGGAGCTGAAGTGGAAGAGTCTGGCTTGTGGTTGGCATGGTGCCTTATATGCCTGCAGGAGCACACAGAGTGGCCTTTCAGGACTGTTTTGCTGTCATTCGCCAGCCACATGGGGCCAGGACTGGGGAAGGATGTGGGGCTGTGACTCACAGGGCACAGACGCCCACAGAAGCTGTGAGAGGTAACGAACGGCTTGTGGATCCATGCTGGGATTCCTCCTTTCTTGTCTTTCTGGAAAATGACATTCAGACATGAGAATCTCTGGGGCCCCTTGGCAGTAGAACATTCTCCTGTTAAGTAAATGCCCAAGGGGACTTGGGTAAGATGTTGGCTGTACCCATCATCCTTCTGACCTGAGTGCCGAGGAGGAGATAGTAGCAAACTGATGTCCGAGGTCTGCTGTCAGGGCTGGGATGGGAGTCCTCTGTCAGGAAAGGAAGGGTGAGAAGGTGTGGGGTGCAGACGGTCATGGAGATGAGCATCTGTGGGCGGCAGTTTTGTCAGCTGCTTTCTAGTTGGTGAAAGAGGCAGGAACAATCTCTTCAGATGTCATGCTGCCCTGTGTTGGCCTTTGTGTGATCTCCTTTCTCTAGCTCCCACAGAAGCCATAGATCTAAAGGAGGTTGGCAGGTGAGCGGCTGAGCTGGCTCTCCATTTCCTGCTTCCTTTGAGTAATTGTGGGTGTTGTCATGGGAGCCCACGCATGGGATCA
Organism: Mus minutoides; assembly: GCA_902729485.2. NCBI lineage: Eukaryota > Metazoa > Chordata > Mammalia > Rodentia > Muridae > Mus > Mus minutoides. The sequence goes on from CACVCL010026685.1 coordinate 17,708, forward strand.
ACTCCTTCCACCAGAGGTCTGTTGAAAGGCTGACATGGCAGAGCTCCGTGGTACCCTGGGAAGGCACGGTGCCTGCTCTGAGCTTTTATTCCCACGATGGCTGTCCTGCTTGCCCATCGGCCAGGACAAGGGCACTGCCACCCACTAGTTGGCCTGAAGGTTCTGTGTTTTGTTTGCTTGCCCAGGGCAGCGGACAGCCATGACTTAATCACTGTTTGTGTCTCTTCATGAGCCAGTGGCTGAGACGAGGGCCATGACCTTTATTTAGCTTTGAATTGAAGATCTCCCCCGCTCCCCTCTCTCTTGTATTCATCAATTTCTACATGGATGGGAGACCATGCAACGAGGAGAGACCAGCCTCTTCCAGTTCAGCTATGCTTTTGATAGGGGCATGGAATTGCCCACCCAGGAAGGTTTTGAAAGCAGCCTTTCCCACAGTCCTCTTGGCCTTCCTTCCTTTCTGGGGGTGCTGATTGATTCTGGGCAGCTCACAGGGAGCTGATGTACTGATGCCCACCGACCACCAGAGTTATAGGGCTGCTCTTTCTGAGAGCGATTTATGGCACTAGGGGGAGGTAAAGCCCCCCCCCACACACACACCGCCTAGGGAGAGGGATTGGAAGTAATTAAATGAGACCAGTCCTTCTTGCACTTCACTCTGGAGGGTGGGCCCTCTTCCATGTCTTTCTGCCTTCAAATTGAGTCCAGGGGTAGTGTTTGCAAACACGAAGTGGGATTTCTTTTTCGAGCCATAACCTGCCTTGGAATCTCATGGGCCCATTTGCAGATGTGAGGGAGGTTGCCGCTGCCTAGATGAGTTGTTAGTGTATTCTAGACAGGCTTATACTTGCTGCAGACTCTCAACCTCCTTTGCTTACTTGATTCTCAGACACACCCCCGCACCCACCTACCTTCCTTCCTTCCTTCCTTCCTTCCTTCCTTCCTTCCTTCCTTCCTTCCTTCTTGTTTCTCATGAGCACTTACAGTCATGACCCAGAGTGTCAGCAGTGGGATGCTCTGTGGGCTTTTGCCATGCCCATGGCAGCTTCCAATGCCATCTCCAGGACAGTTGTCTCTTTGTCTCCATAGCAGTCATAGACCATCTACCCTAACGTGGCACTTGCTGGCTCAGATGCTGCCCAGCTAATTGTACAGTAATATTTGGGGATCCGGACAGGATGTATAAACTTATAGAGTGTTTTATTAAAGGACTAAGGAGGCTTTGGGATGTATCAAAACCGGTAACACACTCTCTGTTCACGAGCTAGCAGCTCACTTCGTGCATATGCTTGAACGCTCTCTGGGCTCGTGTTCCAAAGAGCTTATTTGTTATTTCCTGGAGTCTGCTGTGTTATGACTGTGGCACCCTGGGCAGGGTTCACTGCCTCTCAGGATTCTGGTATTGTTCATTTGAATCCAGAATGATTGCGGTAGGGAGAGTGGCCTGGAAGGCCTCAGGGGCTGTGAGTAAAACCAGCCGCGGGAGTGGACAGATGGACAAACTGACTATATCTTTTCTTAGAGTATATTCTGGTGGGTGGGGGCAGGGTGGGCTATGAAGGTGGATATTAATACATAGAGCATCTTACAGCATGCACGCGTGAGGTCATTTGGGGAACGTCTGGACGCCAATGGCAAATTAGTGTAAGTTTATTCACTAATGAGTACTAACTGTCAAATGCCAGGTTGAGCTATTTACTTATTTAACTTTTTTCTTGTTTAACTTTTTGCTGGCATCCCTGTGTTTCGCATAAGTTGGGGTTTTAGTGCTGGCAGGAGAAGAAGGCATGGTGTGTCTGGTATGCACATGACAGTGCCCCATTTGGTGTTGGGGTAGCCTCCTTGGCTGGGAGGATAGTAGAGACCACAGAGGTTTAAGTTTGAGCCAGAATGCCCACTCTGCTGCCTCTCTGCTTCTGAGTCTGGACTTCCCCATCTCACTACGGCCTCTGGGCAGAATGTGCCACACTTTGGGTCTCGGTCACCATCTTTTACTGGCCCTTTGCCACCTTGCCTGAGGTGACAGCTGCTCCAGCTGTTTGTTTCAGGGGCATGGCCGCTGTCAAGGGGCTGAACTAAGGGGGGGTTAACTATGTCATTGCTGTGAATGGCGTGGGTACACACGACACACAACCTTGAATAACTCAGACTGGAGGCTTCGCTACCCTTTCTGGTTTTTTCCCCCACTTTCCTCGAAGATTTACCACCACCCCCCAAGTTAGAAATGCTGAGGCTTGTTTCTATTAAAATGTGATCATGGAATGAAGCCTCCAGCACAGGACTCAGCAAACTTAGATGGCTGTCTCTCCCCACTTGGTGCCTGCTTCTAGTGCCTTCCATGGAGAAGGGCAAGGTAGGCAGTATTCCAAGGTTTCTGGGCTGAGCCTGACCATGGGATGGCCTCTAGCAATATTGTGACAGACTTTGGTTCTAGCCTCAGTTTCCCTTCTGGGGAACCTGCTGACAGATTTGTGAAGGCTGATAGATTGCATTGCCACCCATATGGTCTCTATTGTAGCTTCTGCTATTGTAGGGTGAAAACAACTGCAGCCCGCATGTAAACAGATGGCTGTGCTTGTGTTCCAATAAAACTTTATAAAAAACAAACAGAGCCAGATTTGGCCTGTGTGTCGTCTCATTGACCCCTGAACTGAATTACTTCCAAGGCTGGTCTTTAAGCCGAGAAAGTCCTGTAGAGAGTGTTTAAATAGAAGTAGATAGATTATAACCCGAGGTATTTATAGACTAACAAAAGAATACATTGCTCACAGTAGCGAGCGTGGTATATAGTAAGCAAAACAGCTTTCACCACATTACCGTTTATTTCTGGGATTCGTGATGCAGGGATAGTGCGTCTTGATTGGAGACTGTATTCTTTATTTGGAAAAGGGCACTATTTATAAGCTGGAATTGTCGTCCTGTGAGTAAGGCCCAGAAAAACTGCGTAAGTTACTTTCAGTCTTCCTGTTCCAGGCGGGGTCTGAATGATCAAAACTCATGACGTTCAAACCTTCATCTTAAGTTGGTTTTACAGTGTGTTGATGTTTCTGATTTACAGTTACATGTGTTTGGTGCTGAGCTTTCTAATGTATTTTAAAAATGTGCTTTCAAGGATGTTAAGTTAGACACATGGCCTCTCCAGGATGGATGTGGGTGGTGGGAAAGACGTTGTCTGAGCTCACACAGCCGGGCTAGGTAGAGCCCGAGTGGGCCCTTATGGCACGAGCTAGGCTCCCTGGGCTCTTGATAAAACCCTGTCTGCTCTTTGGGCAGTCAGCAGACTCTCATGCACAGGGAACAGCGCTTATTCATTTGTCAAAAACTGCTCATCTCCAGTAATTTATTTAACTGCCTTGGTTTTTTGGTGGACATTATCTGTGTTTGTGATTTCATACATAACAGCAATGATGTATATAGACCATTCCAAAAGCTGGCAGATGACTGATGCTCTGATATGCCAGAGCCGAACCACTCCAAAGAGCCCATCTCTTAACAAAGTGCCCTAGGCTGCAGAAGCCCTCCTCACACATGGGTCGTCTCCTCCTCCTCCTCCTCCTCCTCCTCCTCCTCCTCCTCTCCCCACTCCCCTTTGGGCCCCTCCTTTAAGTTCCATTCTCTTACTTACATTCACTCTAGGGATTTGATCAAAGAGGACTTGAGGCAGAGTTGACCCCTCTGCCTTGTTCTGGACGGAGTAGAAAGTTTCCCACTTCTCAGCTGCTCCTGAGGCTAGGCGAGGCGCCAGGGCAGCACCAGTGGCCAGCTCTGCTCCCCTCGGCTCACTAGGTGATGCTGACTTCACAGTACTCCAGTGAGAGCCATGGAGGCTTCCAATTATACTTCACATGGCGAGCTGTGTAATTAGTTTGGAAGACTTATGCTTAGTCATTGGTTTATCCTAATCGGCTTTGGCTTTTCCCAACAACAAAGTGAGCTCATTTTGCTGAGCTGAACCGACTCTGCACCCTTTGTCTTGGTGTCCATTGTCTCTCTCCTCTCGTTCTGTCTTACTGCCAGCGTTCTGTTTCATTAGGCCGGCAAGTCATTTCCAATCCAGTGGGCTGCTACAATCCAGCCTTTATCACCCGCTGCCCTGGTTCCCATGTCCCCTCTGGGCCTGGGCCTGGGCCTGAGTCTGTGGCTTGATATGAGGGCCTTAACCCCTTCGTGGGCCAGCTGGTGGTGGTGATGGGGAGGGGCAGAGACGGCAAGAAAGAATAGGATCTGGGAAATTATAACTTCTTGGCTTCCAGGGAAGGGAGCTCTCTGGGAAGAACGTGTGTGTGTGTGTGTGTGTGTGTGTGTGTGTGTGTGTGTGTGTGTGTTCTTAGCACCTTCTGCAGGAGCTGGGCTGTGTGAGGGGCTGAGAAAGTTAGCTAAGGCTCCAAAGAGTGGTGTTTGAAAACTTCATAGGAAAAACAGTTGGAAACCAGAATGAACTGGCTTTTTCACATAGGAATCCCCTCCTTTATTCCACTGATGTGGGGGCGCTGGGAGTGCATATTTTGAGAGTATAAACCTGGTGCTTGCTTTTTAGCCCCAGGCTGTAGTAGGTATATGGAGGTGTGGCTGTGGCCTCTGTTTGGATTCCTTTTGATTCAGAAAGTGTGAGGAGAGTCTTAACTAGAAGAAAAAAAACACCCAGCATAAAACCTTTGAAATTGGAAAAGCAAAGGATTTGTGAGAAATAAAGAGGCAAGTTACCATATTCCTGAAAGTGGACTGTGATCCTGGGGTAGATTTTTTTTTTTATCACTTCCAATTGTGTGGTACAGATAAACAGCTCTGTACAGTGCGTGAGTCTCTCAGAAGTAGCCTGGAAAACAAAAATCTGTGTGTGTCCTTTGTGGCTGTCTCCGCTCCCACCGGGCCTTCCTCCTCTGAAGTGGTTTGGGCAGGTGGGCTGGCGGAAGGGGAGGGGGCCTCCTTGCTCATCTGCTGGGCATCTCCCAGAGCCTGGAGTGTTCCTTAGACTGTCTTCGGTTGTAAGTGGGGCCAGGAAGGCTCATTCCTCAGCTCATGATCCCGAGATAGCCCAGTGTAAAGCCAACCTCGTCTCCACGTCAGTCCTTCCTGTCCTCTGTCTGGTTTGTGTTAATCCCTCCTTTCAGAAGCATGTCTTACAGAGAGGGGGACAGGGGACAGCAAAGTACTGCCTCTTTTCCCATATCTTCCGTTTAGGCCCAGGTGGCAGACAGCACCACCACCAGTTAACAAGGTCGGTGTGCTGGGCTGTACATGTTCCCTGTGCTAAAGTCTTGTGTCTTCCTGCTCCCCTCAGCCTTCCAACCTTGTCTCTGCTCTGGCCAGTGGAGTTAGAAATAGATTCAGCTCCCCAGCCTCACTTCTCCTAAATCTTCATGTTTTTGCTTCAAACAAGAATTCCTAAAATAGACAGAAGGTTTCCAGGAAGGCGTCCCATTTCCCTCTTAGTGTACAAAATATAGCCAGCTGTTAGGCAAAGGCATCAGACATTATTATTGTACCGTTAACAGTGTTTTAAAATATACAAATAGAAAAATATCCCCATGCCTTCTGGGTTCCAAGCTGGGCAAACTTTGAGATTATGTTAATCAAATGCCATGTTCATTTGCATATGAGGTAAAGGAACCGGGTCTCATCCTTCGCTGCTTTCCTCTGTGCCCCCCCTGCACAGTTCTGCTTTAGTTCATTTGAAAGAAGGCAGGACCAGGGAGCTCCTGGCAGCAAAGGAGTTAATGAGACCTGTGGTGGGGATGGGAGCTAAGGGGAAGTACTTCCAGGGGGCTCACCTTCCCACAGTCCTCCTGGAGGCCTCTGAAGAGGTCACTTACAAAGGAGTTGTTAGCATGAGAAAGGAAAGCTTTCTCTCCCAAGATGGTTTTCAGTGGGAACTGAAAAAAGCACCAGAAATCATGGCCCAGGCTTGTGCCAGTGGGTGCAAGGGGTGGTTCTTCAGGGAGAGAAAGCACAGTTCATTTGGACTTGGCATAGACATCCAACCCGATTGTTCTTTGGAGTGAGCATTGATATGGAGATTCTGCCCCACCCCCACCCCATCAATAGGACCCCCATTACGTGGGTCATGTATGCTTTTCTTTTTCTTCCCCTTTCTTCTCCTTTCCCCTCTTCCTTTGTCCTCACAGGAATAGCCCATGTAGAATGGCCCGGTTTGTCAAGTTTCTGCCCTGTAAGTTTCTACAGCTCTACGTTTTGAGACTCCCCATATCTGTGACTTATTCCCTAAGTGGGCTGCCAATAGGTGCTTTATTTACATTCGAGGCCACAGTAGAGAAAAGACCCAGGAAAAAACGTTAACAGGCAGGAAGAGGCAGGAGCCTTGCGTTTCTGTTGCTAACCTCACTGCTGCCTTTAAAGCCAATCACGAGGCTCGCGGCTGATATTTAATAGCTTTGAGCTGATTATTTTTTCTTCTCCTCCTCTTTCCTTTCTCTCCAAGTTGACCTGGGTGTACTTGAGCGGAAATGAAGTCATCCAAATGCTGAATTAGAATAGTCACAGTCCCCTAAGAATGAAATGGAAGCAGAGATTAAATGGTGAAGGGAAAGCAGGCATTAATGAACACCGGGGGAAACTTTGCATAAAATAAATAGCTTGAGCGCGTCCCCACCGCTTCCGTTTCTCCCTCGGTTTGTGTTGTCTTTTGGGTGTATCACTAATGGCAAAGAGGGATCTGAAAGGTCACATACTCTCTGCCACCTAGGCGACCGCTCTCTCTTCTTTGTGGGATGCGTTTACTTCTGTGATGGAGGAACCTGGATGGAGGGTCTGTTGTTGTGGAGGGCTGGAGGTTACTTGTTGCAGCTGGAGTGGGTGGAGACAGATGGAAGAGAGGAAAGGGTGGGAGGCAGCACTGGGCAGGCGAGCCAGCCATCCTGATACTGTTTGTAACAGACAGATTTCTGGTTGTAGGGACTTGTCCCCACAAACCTGGGCTGGCCAAAGGTAGAGTGACCAGTTGTAACTGTTTAGCTGGGACTGGAGCTCAGATCCTAGGAGTAAAGGAGCAGTCAGAGCAGCCACTGCCTGATGTTTTACACTGTGAAAGGGCTCATGGAGTATGATCCCCATCCCGTGACTAGGCAGATTCAAATCCTTCTTCCTCTGTGTCCTGGGATTCTCCTTCAACACCTGTTTACAGTGTACCTTCTCGATTTATTCCGGCAGCTGTGGGGGAGAGTTAGCACAAGACCTGTATGAACTCAGGCTGGAAATTGTTCAATGAGAAAGTGGTCCGGGGAAGACAGGAAGCATAGGTAGTGGTGGTTTGGAGTGTAGCGCCCTTTTGGGCTCCCGTTTGGCTCCTGCTTGGGGATTATTTCTGTGACCACTGGAAATAATAATAATAATGAAAAAATTCTGCCCTAGCTCAGTGAAAAGTGAGCTTCTTGTAGTTAAAGAGCAAAGTGAGGATTTAATTAGATTTAAAAGCCCAGCAGAGCCTTGTTTACAGGAAGTGGTTTTAGGTGGTCTGCTGTGGAAGATGCAATTTCTGCAAGTGGATTACTTATAATGAGAGATTTTTGGTTGCTGAGGTCGCTAACGGCCTTTTATAATTGGAGGCAGAGGTAAATATTTTCTGGCTTGCTTATGGCGTGTTAGCATTCAAAGAAACAATTTAAGGTGCTGTTCACTGAAGGAAAAATAAATGAGACTGTGAACTGCTCAGAGGCAGGCTTCCTGACTGTGTTTTCAGCTTCTGGACCGTCAGAAGGATGCGGACGGCCTCCGGGAGAGGATGTGCCGTGGGCCTTCCAAGGCTTGGAACAATTATTATTATTTTTTTAATATTTTATCTTTTACAAAAACATTCTTTTTTTTTTTAAATTAGTAAACAGAGCTGGGCGGTGATGGCGCAGGCCTTTAATCCCAGCACTTGTGAGGCAGAAGCAGGCGGATTTCTGAGTTAGAGGCCAGCCTGGTCTACAGAGTGAGTTCCAGTACAGCCAGGGCTACACAGAGAAACTCTGTCTCGAAAACCAAAAAATTAGTAAACAAAAGAGGGAATTATTAACAGTGTAGTTGCTCCACCTTAGCTGACATTACATTCAGATTCCGGAATTCCTGTCATGTCTGCCCCTAACCCTTGCTTGCCTGTCACTTGTCCCAGTGCCATAGGATTGTCCCCTGCTTAAACTGCTGGGGAGAGATTGGGATGGGGTAACTGATCTGTTCAGAGCTGATCAGCCAGACAGAAGGCCCAAGCTTCACACCCCAGTTTTCTAGTGAGAAGTCCTGAGGTTTGGCTTCATGTGAGATACTCACAGTGAAGGGATGCCATCTGGCCTGTCTTCCAGTAACTATCCCATGACACTACTCTTTAGATGAGAATTTTAGTCCAGGCTGGCCCCAGACTCCTGGTGCTGTCATTAAGAACCTCAAATTTCTGATCCTTATGTTTCTACTTCTAAATGCTGGCATTTTTAGGTATCTACCACCACACTGTGTCGTGCTGGGGTTTGAACTCAGGACCTTGGACATGCTAGGCAAGCACTCTGCAGCTGATCTCCAGCCTGGGTCTGCTAACCATTACTTTAAAAAATTTACTTTGTGCCGGGCGTGGTGGCGCACGCCTTTAATCCCAGCACTCGGGAGGCAGAGGCAGGCGGATTTCTGAGTTCGAGGCCAGCCTGGTCTACAAAGTGAGTTCCAGGACAGCCAGGGCTGCTATACAGAGAAACCCTGTCTCGAAAACAAAACAAAACAAAAAAATTTACTTTGTAAAATTTGTTATATAGGCCAGGTGGTGCTGGTACATGCCTTTCATCCCAGCACTCAGGAAGCAGAAGCAGGCAGATCTCTATGAGTTCAAGGCCAGCCTGGTCTACAGACCAAGTTCCAGGACTATACAGGGCTATACAGAGAAACCCTGTATTGAAAAACAAAACAAAACAGAAAACTTGTTATATAGAATAAATATTATGGCACAGAAGGCCACAGGTTGTGTGGTTCTTGTTGAAAATTTGTCTTTGGTTTAATTGAAAATAGTTCCTGGCCATGTTCACCTCCATTTCTGGTCACAGGAGTCTGCTTTTCCCATATCTGACCTTGAGGATGAAATACTGGGATTGATAAAGTTATTCTATAAAGTGCCAGATAATTAGTTTTAGTTTTGTACCAAGTGTGGTCTTTAAGGCCTTTTGTCATCCTACCAAACAGGAGACAAAGGCAATATGAAAATAAGTGTCTGTGGCTTTGCCTTAATAAAACTTTATTTGTAGAAACCAGGAGGCAGCCTGGATGTACTACAGGCAGTAGTAGCTCTCCATCACACAGGCTTAGGATGTTGCCTCATTCATAGACAGCTTTTTTTTCCTCTACACTTTTATGATTCAAATTCAGTTCATTTACTAAGTCATTTCACTCTTCCTGGCCTCTATTTCTTTATCTGCAAAACAGAGATAAAAACTGTATATAACATACACATGTATAGCATTTATACATACTATACATAAGATGGCCATGAGATGAAATGAGCACCTGCATATGTAGTTAGTAGCATCCTGACAAAAATAAAACCGGTGCTTAATAAACACTAGAAACATGACTTGCAGTTGCTTTCTCCCCTTGAGACCCAAGTCCTCTCAGTCTGTAGGATTGCCTCTCTAGTCTTTCATAGCAGTACATAGCCTTGCCAGCCTACTCATGCACATGTGTGCACACACATACAATTTCATCTGTCCTTTGGGCGGTCTTAACTCTTTAGTTCTTTCACCAGACTTGGAGACAAACACAGACTGAGAACTTCTCCCAGATCCTCACAACACACAGATGGCATCTTAGAAGTCTTGATGCGGTGTACCCTGCATTCAGTCCAGCCACCCCTGTGCTTCTAGTTCTTGAAAGAGACCTTCAGGTGGCTCTGACTTTGGTGGAGAGCACAGGGTTTGTCGTGGGACAAGGAGGAATTTTTATAGATGGATCCTGTGGATGGACTCATAACTTTTTTGAATAATTAAGCCTTTTGTGTGGGGGTAAAGAATATCATCTGGAAACTGTCCCAAGAATACTTAGCTGATGTTTATTAAAATACATTTAAATATATTGATCCACTAATGTGTTTATTGCGTTTATTTGGCCCCATGGGAGAGCTTTTCACATCCTCGCTAAGCCTTCTTTCCTTTTTCTGCACATATGATTCTCATAAGCTTAGTTTTCTGGCTTTCCTTGAATTTACAGCAAATATTAAGGGATGGGAAGATGTTAATAAACTCAGTGTAAAGTGGGAGGGAGGAAGCCCTATAAAGACAAAGGGCCTTAGATCTTCAAAGCCCTTCATTGTGGGCGTGCTTACTGCAGGAAAGCAGCCATTCCTCCTCATTAGGCCCAGAAAGCTTTGCGCCTGTGGCTGTGTATTCCGTTCCCTTGTTCCCTGGGGTCATTCTATGGATCTCAAGGATGCTCTGAGGGCCAGGCGCTGAGCTAGGAGCCACTGTCCCATCAATAAGGAAAACAGACAAGAAGACACCTGCTTCCTTGTGGCCCATTGGTTAACATGGGGTCCAGACGGAGAAGGACAAACTCTAAGCTAGCCAGCAAATAATAAAAATAATTTCCAATTGTGTCAGGAAGAAAAGAAACCTGGAGCTGAGAAAACCCATCCTGGGACTATGAAGAGGGCATCTGGGATTATTTAGCTGTAAGCCCAGTGTAGGTTCTTTGCCTCTCTGAGTCTATACATCCCCAGCAAGCTGGGGGCCCAAGCAGTTTACTGGTGAGGAGGATCAGCGGTTCTTAGCGCAGAACTTAGTAAATAGTGAAGGAATGAGTGGCCGAGGCCTCGTTATCTTAGTGGGTAGAGCCGTGTGTTCATTAGGGGAGTTCCATATGATGAGATTGGGAATTTTTTTTTTTAATGGGGCTTTAAGGTAGTGTATTCAGTCTTAGCTGGGCACTTCCCAGTGAGGATCCTGTTGGTCCATTGTAGACCAGAGTAAATAAACGTTAAGTATCAAGCCACAGGCCAAGCTTTGTAGAACTAGGGTAATGTCTGGGCCATGTCAGCAGGTTGGCAAGGCCCTTCCAGAGCAAGTCCTGACTTTTCCAGAGAAAGGAGGCTCAACCTGGTATCTCTTTAGTCTTATACCCCTGCTTTCCCTTGTTGCCTTTGGTCTAAAGAAAGGCCTAGATCATCTTTCAAGTGGCAATGCTTCTCAGGTGGCTTTTCTGAGACTCAGAAGACAGTAGAGGCCTTGACTTTTCCAGGCTTATAGGTTTATGCATCCTCCAGAGTTGGGCACTAGGTGTTATTTGGGGCTTCTCCCTGAGTCTGGCTGAATGGTGATCAGTCAGGCTTAAGAGTGGAAATGGTACAGTTTTACCCCAAACACTAACATCTCTGTCATTAGGAAATCCAGCTGGGGCAAGAAGGATGCGTCAGTGGGACATTTACCCCATGAAAGAATAAAGGAGCACTGCTAACCGAGGCTGGACTCCCCTGCTTTCTTTAGATGACATTGAATTGACATTAGGATCAGGTCCACCTAAGCTTGATCATAGATGCCCTCAACCCTGATATATTGATTTAATTGTCCTGAGGTGGATTTTCTGTCTGTTAAATGGGGCTATACTTTCATCTACAGGGTTTGCAAGAGTTAGTAGAGTTGAGGCTGGCTCAGTGGTTAAGAGCAACAATGGCTGCTCTTCCATAGGACCCTGGTTCAATTCCTAGCACCCACACATGGCACCTCACAGCTGTCTATGACTTCCAGTTCCAGGGGATCTGATGCTTTCTTCTGGATTCTGCAGGCACTGTATGCACATGCTGCACAGACACACATGCAGGCAAAAGACCCATTCAAGTAAGGAGTTAATTTTGTATTGTTTTGTTTTTCGAGACAGGGTTTTTCTGTATAGTCCTGGCTGTCCTAGAACTCACTCTGTAGACCAGGCTGGCCTCGAACTCAGAAATCCGCCTGCCTCTGCCTCCCGAGTGCTGGGATTAAAGGCGTGCGCCACCACGCCCGGCTCAAGGAGTTAATTTTTAAAGGTTGACTAGAGTTCAGTCCGTGTCTGGTACTTAGGCATCCAATGATGGGCTCCTCTTTCCTTCTCCACTTCTCCGTGTGTCTTCTCCCTTTTCTCCAGTCCTATAAGGTCTCTTGTTGTACACTATGGCTTTGAACCTCATATGTCCTTGAGAATGACCTTGTACTTCTGATTTTCCTGTCTTCACCTCCCAAGTGCTGGGATTACAGGCATGGGTCATACTTGCTTTTGAGAGGTGCTGGGGGTGGAACCCAAGGCTTTGTGCATGCTAAGCAACATTATACCAGCATAGCTACCTTTCCAGATCCCTGTTGCCCCCGCCACTCTCCACCCCCCCCCACCCCAAGTTCCATGGTGTTTGTCTTCTCTGATAAATAAATGCCCTGCCTTTATGTGCACAGATGTGCCAAGTGGATGGATTTTTTTTTTTTTTTTTTGAGTTTATAAGGTTTTGTAGCGACTCCGGTGCCCTGCCTCCCTGCCACATCCTAGAGCAGCCTCTAAGATCTTGCTAGATTTAACCCAGCTGGAGCTACTGTTGGTGGGGGGAGAGGCCCAGGGAGGATCTGGCTTTTTCTCCTCTTATGCTAATGAAGTGAATATGGCAAGAAGTCACAATATTTTCTTTCCAGGCAAAGAAATGTTGTAATAGGAGAAACAGCATGCAGGGGAAGGTTGAGCCGGGTTCTCCCGGGGGAGGAACGGGATCAATTGTCAGCTTCTGTTGAGAAGATAATGCTTTGCACTATGATAAATGCCAAGTTTCTATGGAAAGCCACCATCTTCCCAGTGATGTCCCCCACCTCCCCCCCCAGGTGCTCACATAGCCTGGCAGCTGAGGCTTTAGTTAGACACAGGGAACTGAAGGCACTTGGTCTGGGGGGTGGTGGGAGGTGGGGTCTCTGAACAACTGAGATGGGTGCCTTGAAAATGTTCTTTGAAGGCAGCTTTGTAAGGCTAAAGCACCGCAGGGCACCCGAAGGGAAGGACCTCTTCCCCTTCAATGAAGAGGCACCAGAAAACCCTCAGCTCAGAAAGCTGCTGCTGTAACGCCATTCCAGATCATTCCAACCCACCTACTTCTCGAGAAGCTGGGCTTCCTTCCCTGGCTGGCTCTCCATGGCATCCCTTCATGATAAGGATGTGTCTGGATCGACTTCACTCCACATCAAGTCCCCTGGAAAGCTTCTGTTGTAAAATGCTTCTCAGGGCGCATTGTGGATTCTTCTTAGCCACTTCTGCTAAGTCCAGCTGCCGCTCTCAGACCTGTGCCGAGGGAGACCTTTGCCTTCATGGGGATGTTTCTGGTGGGAAGCTTGCTAGAGCTCTCAGGGTGCTGGGGTGGGGGATGATGGTAAAGGCTGGAGGAAGGGGGAAGAGGCCCTGGGGTGGTTTTACTTGAGCTTGCATCTGTACACTCAGCCAACTTCTTTCAGGAGTTCAGAGCCCTGCATAAGGCAAGCTTCCTTGCCTTGGAGGGACACGCAGTCCAGGAACGGAACACCAGAGAGTGAACTGCAGTACAGAGATGCCTTGGGGCCCTCTCCTCAAGCTTCCCGTCCTTCAATCCTGCTGTCTCATCTCCTTCCGGGGGCAGCCTGGGAAGGGTGGGTTATGTTTTCATGGCTCTGACACCAGCCTGAGCATTGACCTGGGAAAAGGTACTCGGTAAGCTTTTGTTCTGGACCCATGGAGGACCAGTGTGGGGACGAAAGGGCAGGAGGAAGCCCAGGTGGAACTCGCCTCATGCACCGTGGATGCAGCAGCCCTGAAAGGGCAGGAGGAAGCCCAGGTGGGACTCGCCTCATGCACCGTGGATGCAGCAGCCCTGCTTGTTGCCCACTTCAGAAAGGGCCAAGTCATGGTTGCCTGTTCAGATGTGTCACTTTGTCACAGGCTAGAGAGCAGCGAAGACTGCAACTTCCCATCACCTTGCCTGAGCCCGTTAAAAAGCATGGAATTAAAGAAAAAAACATCTCCCTTCTTGGCATTTTGTCTCCTCTCTGAGAGCTCATGCCTCACTCCCGCCAGCAGCGACCTTCCAAGATTGCTCCCTTAATTCCATCCCAGCGTCGGGCACTGGGCACGGTCTCGTTCATGCAGGAGAATCATGGGCAATGTTGCTGTTCCGTCTTACGGCTTCTTCCATGGGCCAGCATGGAATCTGCTAGAGACTGCACAGCCAATCCAGGGGATGGCCGAAGATGCCTCCTCAAGTGCACCTTGACATCCGAGCGACAGTTGACATCAGAGAAAGTTGTGTAAAGTCTAGCCAATTAAATGTATTAATTCTAGGACAAGCTCCCACCCTTTTAAAAGCAACAGCAACAATACTATTTTTATATGCATTTGGTACACTCAGTAGTCTAGTTTTTATTAAGTGGGTTTTTTTTAACCCTGGTATGTGATTTCTGAGGACCCTGTTCTTTTCTACTAGGGTTGGCAGACTTTACCTGTAAAGAGCCATATAACACATATTATAGATTCTGTAGACCATACAGTCCTCGTCTCAGTCACTTGGTTCTGCTGTTAGGCACAAAACCAGCCACAGACAATATGTAAATGAATGTGCGTGGCTGGGTTCCAGGTTTTATTTACAAAAAACAGCCAGCAGGCTGCATTTGGACTGTAGCTGTAAGTTACTGCTTAGACACATTTCCGGGACTCCACCTTGAGCCTCAAAATAAGAATTTCACATAACTGGATATCATTACAGTCAGTTAGGAGCTTATTTGGGGGCTGGGGGGTGGCTGGGCATAATCGTTTGGAACAAGAGGTCTTACCCTGACAGCCACGGAGGCTACTTTTGTAGTCGTTTGGGAAAAATCTTCCTCCTTGAGTAGCCACTAAGACAAAAACAGGGGTCAGGGAAAGGAAAGGTTGGCCCTTGCCAGCCATGTTTTAGTGGGCAAGGAGCAAAAGTCAGGGGCCTGGCTGCTTCTTGGGCATTGCTCTGGATGGCTGTGACAGCCACCAACTAGAGGACTGTACCCAGGGACATGTGTGCTGTCTCACACAGTTTCTTGGCTGCATTTCTGAATGTGTCAGGCCCGAATGGAAACTTCACGAGGCTTCATGCAATGGCTCCTTGACTTTGCTAACTCAACACCCATGAGCTGAGAATTTGGTAATAAACATTCTCCTAAAAGAACGGGCTGTGGAGTGTCCACATGGGTTCATTTGTGCTCAGTATTCCTGCTTTTTAAAAAACAAAACCAAGAAACAATGACATTTACTTGACGGGCTGAGGTGAACGGGGAAACTAACATTTGGAGATAGTTACATAAAGCCTGAGATGAATTCAGCTAACCACACACTAAAAAGGGGCTATGTATTTATACCTGAAAAAACTCGATTTGATGCCAGCTGCTCATTTCTCCATTGTGGTCACGTGGGCCGAGGTTCTTCATATGAAATGTAATTTACACAAATTAGTCCAAGGCAGGTAGAGTGTGAAATTAAATTGATGCCTTGATTTCTGTATTCTCTGGTAAGTGTTCTTTGAAACTTTGTCATTACTGTGCTGGGAACTTTGACAGTATCCCCACCCCCACTCCCCTGCCCGCCCTTCTCTCTGCACCCGGTTCTCTTTCTGTTTTTCAACAGAGTAGGGGAGTCCTGATTGGTTAGGAACATGGAACAACTTTAATCGCAGGTTAAAGAAGCATGCTTTCTTTTACTTAACGTTGGAATATTAGTGTAAGTAAGCTCCTTTTGGGCCTTTAGCTGAGGATAATATGTCTGTTAAAGTTTTAGTGATTTGTAGCAAGCTGCTTAATTTGGTTGTGACTAGGACCACTTAGGGCTCTTTTCTCTTTATAGACAGGAAATGTATGGATATTCAAGACCCTTGTATTAGATGAGATGAGACAAGATGAGACAGAGGCTTTGGAATATCACTGTAGGCTTGTTCCATCTATCTGGACGCCGTGTATCCTGGCTGGGCCTGTCCATCACCTCTGGGACCATTACTACCTGGTCCCAGCCATCACCTCTCTCTAAGAACAGTTGTCAGTACCTGGTGTTAGTACCAGGGTGCCCATGTTCAGCTCAGATCACCTGCAAGCAAGAAAGCAGAGTCGCTCCATGCTCAGCGTTAACTCTGTGGCCTGCTGAGAGGCCTGCACAGCACTTGGTTGTTGTTGTTGTAGTTGTTGCAAAAGCACCGTCTCGACCTTGTCAGCAGAATGCTAGTTCTCCAGGATGGAACCAGCCATCTCTTGATCCTTGGAACTCTGTGGACTGCCCTCCTCAGCATAGGAAACAGAGTGCCCAACCAGGACCCAGAACCTCTGCTTTCATCCTAATTGGTACCTTTCTCTGAGTTTACCCTCAGCCAAGTAGGCCTGGGTCAGCTACATGGACTTGGGGGTGACTCATATCTGTCAAATAACTCCTGGCTGATGTTTGGAGGATGCTCTGAAAACATGAATTATGGGCTCGTCATGCTTTTTATTTGTCTGTGGTGGCATGGGTATATTTATCTCTCTTGTCCATGCTCTTCCCCCATCTCCAGGCCTTTGTCTCCATCTGAGTCAGCATGACATGGTTAGAAAATTGCCTGTTTGGCTTTTAATGATGATTAATGTCCATAGCCATGTTTCAAATTTAGGATCTCTTGAAGGCTCAGAGACCGTTACCAGGAGCAACCTGCTGAGGGAGTTGATCGTATACTGCACTTTCTGTCTCTGGGCCTAATTAGATTCCTTCCAAGCTTCCCTACCTTCTCTCCATCACTTCTTTGGTCCTTCATGGACCTTCACTGGAGAAGTGAACTCCTGTCCAGGAAGCTGATCCCATCTCTCAGTCATATGTAATTAGTGCCCATCATGAGACATGTGCAAAGGTCACTCCTGCCCCCCAACTCCCCAAATCAGGGAGGCCAATGAGGAGCGTAATTTCCCCATCAGCAGGTGCCTGTCATCTATCTGAAGATGGTTGCCAACATCTGGTACAATTGCCTCTGTAAGCGCAGTAACAAGGCGGCCTGCAGTTCAGGCGCGGAGTGAGCATCGCCGCTTTAATGATAACAAGCTGTTGGCCTCCCCTCTGAGATGAATCCATCTCACAGATGTTTGTCTAGTTTTGGCACTATAGCTTTGGTGATTATGCTCCACTGGAGACTATTACAATAAAAGAAGTTTGAACTTGTTCCATTTTTACATCCCACCCCCTTCTCCCCTGTTCTGAGGTATAATTTATATCAATGGCTGTAATATCAGTTCCATTACGAAGGCCTCTTTACATTTTATGATGTCGGCAGAGCCGCTGCTTATAGCCTGGCTTCCTCCACAGGTTAATGTGCTCTAGCTACATCAACGTTTTTAATGTCCTCGCTTAATGGCCCCGTGGCAGTCCTGTGCCCTCCACCGAAGCCCGTGTTGACATGGGGAGGTCATGTGATCACACTGACTTACTAGCTCAGTTGTAGTTAGTTGCAGTGTGCGTGTGTGTAGGGCGTGGGCAGGGATCATGGGGGAGGCTTGGTTGCGTGTCCAGGGCTGTGAGGAGACTGGAGAAGCAATGAGTGACAGGCCCAGATCCACAGGACTTCCTAGACTGGTATCGACCTTCCTGTCTCCCATTCTCTCTTGTTGCTTCCCCCTTCCCCAGAACACATAAAATAGGCACTGAGATGAATTAACCAACAAAATCAGTTCAGTAAAATGGTACGTAGAGGACCATTGGCAGCCTTCAGTCTCCTGGGCTTTAAGTATGAACACTGGCTTACTAGTCAACTGTTGGTTATTAGATAGTAATACTATTTAGCATTAGTACTTTGCCAGTGCACACAGTTCAAAATTGTATGCCAGGAATTTTCTTTTGTGTTTTTATGTACCTGATCAGGTGCTTGTGTGCATGTGTGAAGGCCAGAGGTTGATATTGAATGTATACCTCAGTTTTCACTTTACTTTGTGTATCTAGCATTTGCACCTGTATACGTTGATTGTACGTGAGTAGGCATATGTGTGCGTGTGTGAAGACCAGAGATTACAGTCATGTGCCTTGCTCTGTCTTCAACACGCTCTCTCACTTATCCTGGAGCTTGCCAATTCGTCGGAGTGACAGATCTCCTTAGATCCCTGTATCTCTTGGGAGCTGGGATTGTAGGCATAGACTACTACTGCACCAGCTTTTTTGTATGGGTGCTGGGAATCCAGACTGGGGGTCCTTCTGTTTGTGAGGCAGGCACCTCGCTGACGTAGCTGTTAACGTAGCCCATACCAGATTTTAAAAACATCAACTGTCTCCCTCCGCCCCGCCCATGTTTTTCTTCTGTGGTGCTGGGTACTGAACCCAGGGTCTTGAATATGCCAGGCAGGTGCTCCACCACTAAGCTACATCTCTAGGTCTGTGACAGCCATGTTTAATTGTATGTCTTCTATGTGCTTAGGTACTTAACTGACTGCTTGTATTGATCTATAAATATGTAATTCTTGCAGCACCCCTTCAAGGTAGGTGTTCTTGGTCCCGTCGTCGTCACAGCTGAGGGAAGCGATGCTCTGAGCAGGTAGGTACATGCTCAGTGTATCAGCCCTGCCAAGAGGCAGAAGATGATCTCAGCTCTGGGCTAATGAGCTCCAAATCCATCTCATTCTCCAGTCGACGTTGTCATTGCTAATCCCGCTTGTGGCCCAGACTGATGTCATGGAAAAATGTGCCCAAGCAAGATGTGGCAGTAGGAGATAAATCACAGTCATCGTTTACCATTTAAGCCCTCCTCCCCATTTTAATTTGGATATTACTTTTCAAAGATTAGGAAATGTCATTCTGGCAAGGTGTTATTTTTGGCAGTGCGTTGACAGGGTGGATGAGTCAGCCAGCCGTGGACATCTAATTGGTTGTAGGGTACCATGTGCTCCTTGTCTTGGCCAGAAACTGATTATTGTTCTCCTTTCTGGTGACACATCTGGAGACCCTGGCCAATAGATCTGGTCGCTTGTATAGGAGGATCCCATAAGACACCAGGAGATCCACCTCATTGTGGTCTCTGGACAGGATACCATGCTGTAAGCAGTTCACATATGTGAGTTTGTAGCCCATTGTGAGAATGAAGTTAATACAGTGGTGGGTTTTTAATTTTTTTTTTTTGAGACAGGGTTTCTCTGTATAGCCCTGGCTGTCCTGGAACTCACTCTGTAGACCAGGCTGGCCTCGAACTCAGAAATACACCTGCCTCTGCCTCCCGAGTTCTGGGATTAAAGGCATGCGCCACCACGCCCGGCTGGGTTTTTAAATTTTATTTATTTATTATTATTATTATTAGAAATAGAATCTCTCACATAGATCAGATTATTCTCTAGTTTTGGCCTTGAATTCTTTATCTTCCTTTCCTGGACCTTCTAAGTGCTAGGTCCACAGGCATACACCACCATGCTTGTTTCAACCTGTGATCTATTGCAAAATAGAAACCTGGGGTGAATCACAAGAATGAATGGTTTTCAGAAGTGGCTAAACACACTAAATTTGAAACCCAGCAGGTTTTTGAAGGGCAGACCCTTTTCATCGACTTTATGTTTTTAACCTGGACCAAACCTTCTCATTGAGAAATTTTGTGCGATGTAGAATGGTTGTCAGCTTATTGTCTGTTCTGTGCATTGCAGATCTTTCCCAGCTCTAGAGTCATATCCTCTTGACTGAGGCCCCCCACAAATGATTTCCCATGGTTGAGATATCTTTCTTATGGCTCTCTGGTGCTAGCTCCCTTTATGTCTGGTCAGGATTCCCTACTTGCCCAAGATCAAGGCAGGGTCTGTCATGCAGGAGTCTCTTGTCCTCCTTGATTTCCTGTCAGTCAACCCAGTTTCCCCAGGCTAGAAGTCAACCCTAGAGTTTTGACATCTACCCCATCAGGATGTCTTTTACTCTCTGCTGCCTGCCCTTCCCCACCAAATCAGCTCTTCGTTGGCAGTTGGTCCTGAAGCCAAACCACCAAAAATGCAACAAAGATATGCGGTGCGGTCTTTTCCACTTTTTCTCTTGCAGTAGTTACAATATTATTAAAAATCCATTAAATTTTAATGTACCCTATAAAATATGTGCTCTCGTGAAAGCAAGCACAGATAATTATTTCTGACGAACAAACCAGAAGACAAGTATGTATGAAGTTCATGCTACAACATTCAATTTTTATTATATACATCTCCTGCAAGGGTAATCACTGTGATGTTCCAGCCGGTCGTGGAAGGCTAGTTCTTGGAAACCCTTCAGGGGCAATGTGAACCCTGAACTCGCCAGGGTGTTCTCTGAGCTCATTATTCAGGGAGGAGAAAAGAACCCTGTGTAGTGGCTGCCTTCTATTAAACTGTTGAAACCAAAGTATGAGGGAAAAAAATAATGCGGGGCGGGGGGATTAGGGGGAGAAAGGCTGTCATTCCTGACTCCCACATAAACTTGCCTGTGCTGCAGACAGCCAAGGTAGATAAGTTCTCCTACCCTATAGTGCCCTGTGCCCTCAAGCTGGCTTTAGCATTTGTTACCTTAATGGGGTGGAGAGCGACCATTCTGTCTGCTCTGGGGCTGTTAGGAGGAGTCTATGCTTGGCTCACAGTGGGAGTTCTAATTCATGGGTCCCTTCCTTCCTTCCTTCCTTCCTTCCTTCCTTCCTTCCTTCCTTCCTTCCTTCCTTCCTTCCTTCCTTCCTTCCTTCCTAGGGTCATTTGAAATTGTTGGAAGCTGGGAAACAGAGCTATCCTCCTAGCTTCTTGAGTTTCAAGTAGTATAGAGTTTTAGAACTGTTAGCTTTGGGTTTTCTTCTTCCTTTGGTGCTAGGATAGTGTATATCCCCAGGGCCTTGCATTTAATAAGCACTACTGAAAGCTACCACCCCCACCCTAATCCTGCTTGAGAAATAGCATGCATGCCTGAGCTCTAGACCTCTGGATATATACCCCAAAGATGAAAGCTTTGTGTGGCCGGACGGTGGTGGCACACGCCTTTAATCCCAGCACTTGGGAAGCAGAGGCAGGCGGATTTCTGAGTTCGAGGACAGCCAGGGCTATACAGAGAAACACTGTCTCGGAAAACAAAAAATAAGAGAAAGCTTTGTGTGATGTTTGAAACAATTCTTCCGTCTGGGGGATGCCAGGTAGTAGGAAGTATATCCTGTGAAGTAGATGATGGTCAGTTGACAGGCCTCTCTTCTCAGCTGCCTCTGGCCTCCATACCCTGATAAACATGCCAGACAGAGTTTCCCCGTCCTTGGCTCCATAGCTGAGAACCAAGAAATGGTTGGCCTTCAGACCCTCTGGGGTTTGTTGGAGTGGTGCCTAGGAACAATGGCTACCTGATCTGCTGTGTAGATTTTTTGAAATCCTACTCCCCTCTTCAGCTAGGGCTCTAGCTGTTTCCTGGGGGTGAGTTTGGTTGTCCAGCAGGATCTGGTCCTTAGGAGACAGGGAAGAATTCTGGAAAGATGTGTAATGCTTGCAAGCCTTCCCAGGGTGGCAGAGCTTCATAACCCTCCTATATATCACTTGGCATCCTAAGGAGGGAAGGACCAGGGTGGTAGGTGGGTTTCATGGGGGTGTTCTGGAATATTCCAGAACCAGAGCTTCTGGGTCCAGGGTGAAGAGAATGCAACAGTTTGCATAGAGCTGGATGGTCTGTGAATGCCGGGGGTTAATTTTTAGCTGTGTTAACCATGTTATTAGAAACAAAAAGGCATACTGGACAGAAGTGAGCCGCAGAAGGAAGCAGCTGACCCCTGGCTTCCATCTTCATCATCGAGAGACGAGCCATAGCAGTGTTCTGCTGTAGCTTCCTGAGGTCTGTCGGCCCACAAATTCACATGGCCTAATATTTTCATGCAACTGGGATCATATATGGTGTTTGCCAGACTCGATCTTCCATTCAACAGTAAGCCAGAAATATCTTTGTACCATCCTGTTTCAGCAGACTCTCCATACCCTGACGGACTCTTCAAACCCCCAGCTAGCAGCATTTATACGGTTGCTGGTATCATTAGCATTGTTATTTGGAATTATAAGCGCTCCTGTCAGGACCGCCCTGGTGAATGCATTTCTTCCCCGTGCCTGCCATACTCTGACCCAGCAATTCATTTACAATAAAGAGATAATAATACATTTTACAATTTGCTACCATTGCCAAACTGCCCCATAGGGAGGTTGTACTAATTTACATTTCTCCCAGCAGAAGACAGAGTCTGCCCTGTGCTGGCTTTTGGTCTCTGGATTTTCGTACATAGATTTTTCTAAAATTTACATCCCTCTGAAATTTGCCATATGAACTTTTTTTCTTCTTTAAATTGAAGAGTGAGGACTCGGTTTTACCTTGACTTTTAAATGTATCTTACACTGCTTCTCTAGTCCTTGATGATCCGTGAAGCCCTGAATTGTTACTGGATGGACTCCAAACTCGCGGCCCAGATTGCCATCTCGAAATAAAAGCAACACAAGATAAAATGTTTTCAAGTGGGTATGTTTAGCTGTGATTTTTTTTTTTAAGTGGGATTTTGATCATTGTTTCTAGCCACCTAGCAGGCCTGTGCTGCACTGGATATAGCTGAAGACAAACGATGACTTTGCCTTCTGTCTTCATATAATACACCTAGCAATTATGTGCTGCTTTTCGGAAGCATTGCCATTGTTATTTAAATTTTGCATGGCTCTTTTAAGATAAAGATTCGGCTTGCTCCCTGTTTATCTTTTCCCTGCAGCTTAGTGGGGACCTCAGGCTGATGCTTTTGTGTGTTTCCCCTGGAGGTATAGCGCGAGACACCTTGCACCCACAGGTGCCCGGTGCTGTTACTTGGCTTGTCTCCATTTACAAAGTTTTAGCATTGGGAGTTCCGAGTCAACTTTCCCCCACTTGCAGATGGGCTTTTTGATCTTCTGCCCATTTTCATTTATTGAGTGTAATAAAGAAACTGTGAGGAGCTTTTCATATAGCAGTTACTGCCATGACTATGTAATGACAAAGTCCCCACCCTTGTGGAGGGAGGACTCCAGACAGGGGAGGGTCTCATCTGTTACCTTTTTCATCTGCATTTGATCAAATCTTTCTCCATAGAAAGACCGTAAAGTTCGCAGAACTCTGCTTTTGATAGAAGTGCGAAGTCTCCTGCTGTAGAGGGATGGTTTGAGTTAAGCATGACTTGCTGGAGAAGTGTTTGGGGAAGGGATTAAGAGAAGCAAGCTCTTCTGAACAGAAGACACAACCGGCAGTGCCAGATGCCCGCAGGACCAGGGCTCTGCATACAGACAGTCCAAGGAAGGATTCTGATGGAGAGAAATGCAGTTATCTCGTTTTGGTGGGTTTAGCTTGAGTACAGACATGAGCAAGCTTGGGATTCTCAATGGATTTGGGATTTGGATTTACTGCAACAAACCTGGCTGCAGTATAGATGGTGTGAGCAGAGACCTAGGACTTCTGACTAGGAAAGGGAACAAAGGCAGTTTCCTCAATGTGTGGTCCCCAAGATTAACAGGAGTACCCCCATGTACAAGTGTCAGATGTAAGTGAGGGATAATTAAGTAATGGTGTCATTAATTATCAATACATTGATTAAACAGTTACTCAGTAAGACCTCTTCATAGGGAGTCCAGTCAGGGTGAAATCCACGTGGGAAGCCCCTCTTTTTTTCATTATCCCTAATAAATTTGATTTATTAGGACTCTTGACTTCCTGAAGCACCAGGTTCCATTGTTGGCAGGCTGTTCATGGTGCAGGGGTGGAGTTTGCTTTCCTGCTTGAGGTGACCAGGGTTTCTTCTCACCTTGTCCTCAGAGCCTCTCTAGAGAAATAGCTTACTCCCCTGCTCACATATGTACTTGGAACAATTCTTTAATATAAACATATATTGATGTTTTAGTATATAGACACATGAAACATATCCTAATTGGCTGTATTAGTAGTTCTTAAACATGGGCATAGATCAGAGTTATATAAAGGGCTTTCAGAAAGTACAAACACATAGACCCATCTTTGATAGTTATACTTTTAAAAGAAGTTGTGGTCCACAGCTATGGTTGGAGCCTTTGGTTCCCTGTTTACAGATTTAGTATGGTGGCTGTTACTCCTCTAGGAACAGAAAGTTTTGGGAAGCAGAACGTTGGTTCTCAAACCATGGCCTTCTCAGTTTAAGTCTTATGTTTTGTCTACTTTCTCATGAACTTCACTGTTCCAGCACAAATGTGAGTTTCTTTGTTTCCACCCCACTGTAGTGTATATTTGCTAAGGAACATACTTCAGTTCCTTTAGTGGTCGGCCAGCACTCTGCAGACAGCCTGCTGTTTGCCATTCAGTGTATGTTCGCAAGTACGTATGTTATTTGTGACGGATTCTATAGGCCAGGGATAGGGCTAACTAGGTATTGGAAATCAGAGCCCAATCCAGAAGGCTCTCAGTCAGAGCCCAATCCAGAAGGCTCTCAGACTTCACACAGTGACCCAGTACCTTGGCCACAGTCCTTGTGGCTGCATACACCTTTCCTAGAATGTGTGTGTGTGTGTGTATGTGTGTGTGTGTGTGTGTGTGTGTACTTCTTCCTGTATCTGAGTGTCCTTAAGTCTAACTCAAGACTACAGTAGGCCTGGATTCAGTAGCTTGTACCTTCTAGATGTACCTGACTAGTCTTGGTCATTCCTCCATTTCATGGAGATTTTACACAGTTACCAACTACCAGGAATCCTGATAGGATTCCTGGGGCCAGAGGAGAAGCTGTGTCTGGGAAACTTTGGATTTTCTGTTTAGAAGACAATGTCCTGCATTTCGACCTCCCAGTATGGGGAAGAGGAGCTGATGGCATGCCATCAGATGCTTGGCAAGTCATTTTCGTAAGGCAGTATCTGGACCGACCATCCAGTCACACTCCAGTGACTCTCGCTGCCACGAACTATCCCTGCTGGATGTTTTTGGAGCTTCCGTCCACTCACCCAGCATCCGGGGAGGCTGTGATGAACTGAGGACCATCTGTTAGAGACCAGAGAGCAAGGGCATGCACTGCACATGGAAGGTTGGCCCAGATGACCAGCGAGAGCTTTTGATGTCCTTCCTGCACTGCTCTCCCACCCCCACTCTTTTTTTCCTGCTGAGGAAGAGAACTAGTACAATTCTGGGTTGGCTGTTTGTTTTGAAAAACAAACAAACAAACAAACAAACCAAAACCACAAACCCTTAGGTCCGAGTACATTCGTTATAGAATGTCTATTAAAAATAATTAGGGGAAAAACAGCCGAGCAAAAGGAAGTACTTAGTGTCATGGAGAGCCAGCCTGATTAGCATTTTGGTTTGTGCCTTTCCAGAGTCTTCGTGATGAGTTCGGACACTGGAGGCAAGTGGCTTTGGCTGGCAGTTCTTGGCCTCATCACTTTCCAACTGTGTGACCTTGAGCAGAGTAATCTGTAAAAGAAGGGTGGTACAGTAAGAATGTGTTTGATAGGATGAGGAGCCCTAGATGCATGGAAGTCCTTAGCAGAGGACCCCACACACAGACTGCTCAATCCGAAGGTTATTTACATCGTGTGAGTCTTAGTGTTCATGAGAGTGGAACGCCCTCCAGAGCCTCGCTTAGCGGATGACCGTGAATAAAAGCATCTACACATTGCCCGTTCATCAGTGATTCTGTTGCCACTAAAGAAAACACACCCTGACGTTACTGTTGTACACTTTTCATGGTAAACACCAGTATTTTTGCTGCATGGTAATTAGGTGTGAATGGCAAACAGATCTCAACAGGGATTATAATTCATTTGTGCTGCTTTTCAGTATTTTGTTTTCTGCCAAGTCTCAACTTGTTTTTTTTCTCTCTTGTGAGGTTCTCCATTGTCACTAATGAGTGTGGATGGTGCCCCCATGACTATGTTTTTTGTGGGCAAGAAAGGTGTCTTCTTTGTACCTGTCCTTTCTTTCTTCCTTCCTTCCTTCCTTTCTTTCTTTCTTTCTTTCTTTCTTTCTTTCTTTCTTTCTTTCTTTCTTTCTTTCTTTCTTTCTTTCTTTCTTTCTTTCTTTCTTTCTTTCTTATAAAATGCCCTGATAGAAAGCCACATAGAGGGGAAAGTTATTTTAGCTCACAATTCCAGTATTTCAGGGAAATCAAAACAGTTGGAACTTGAGACAGCTTGTTACACCTGAGCGTAGTTTAAGAGCAGAGAAAAATTGAATGCTTGTATATTGCTGGCCTGCTTTATGTGTTCTTATGCAGTCCAGAGCCTAAGCCCAGGGAATGGCACTGCCCACAGTGGGTGTGTTTTCCCATCTCCATTAAAACCATCAAGATAGGGCTAGAGAGATGGCTTAGCAGTTGACTGAGTGCTGACTGTTCTTCCAGAGGTCCTGAGTTCTGTTCTCAGCAACCACATGGTGGCTCACAAGCATTTGTAATGGGATCTGATGCCCTCTTCTGGTGTATCTAAAGAAAGGGATGGGGTACTCACATACATTAAATATATCAATAAATATTTAAAAAAAAACTCATCAAGACAATCACTTAACAGACATGGTCAAAGATCAACTTGATCTAAACAATCCTTTAAAACTCTCTTCCCTGGCCGGGCATGGTGGCGCACACCTTTAATCTCAGCACTCGGGAGGCAGAGGCAGGCAGATTTCTGAGTTCGAGGCCAGCCTGGTCTAAAGAGTGAGTTCCAGGACAGCCAGGGCAATACAGAGAAAGCCTGTCTCGAAAAACAAACAAACAAACAAACAAACACTCACTCTCTTCCCTGGTAATTTTATATTGTATCAGGTTGGCAATTAAAACTATCATGGTACTTGACTCTCTGGCATATTGGGGCCAAAATATGCTGGTAATCCAGGATGGTGTTTGGTTTCTCACTCATAAGGCTTCACTTGACACATCTACTCTAACGGCAGTGCCTTTGTTCTCACTGGATTTATTTCATTAGTTGGTTCTCATGTTTATCACCCTCTTCTGCCCAAGAGACTCCAGTACCACCCTCAGCAGGGCAAGTACTCTCCATGCTCTTTGAGCTCATGGAGCCTTAGCCCACTCCCTCCTCAAAGGGTGGCCGAGCCACACTACAAAAGCAGAGAAAGTGGGGCCAGGCTGCTGTGGTTGGGTTTAATGCTAAAGGAAAGAGAGAGGGGGGCACATTCTGTAGATCCGGCTCAGCTGCTCTGCCCACCTCTTCTTCCTGTACTGGGTCCTGATTATGACTTTGGGGGCATGGAGAAGGTATTTCCAGGAACCATGAACAGAAACCCCATGTATTCTGTCTTTGAGTAGAAAAGGCTCATTATTTTAGGCTCAGATACCGTCAGTGGTACTGATGCTCATTTCCTCCCCAGTTGATTTCCTGGAGATGGACAGCCAGTTGAAGCCCCATTACGAAGGGGGTTGAAGTTGAACAAATCCCAGCAGAAGACCTTTGGCTATCCAGGGTCAGAATCTCAGACATTGAACAAGTCAGAGAGGCTGGCCCTTCCCTTGAGTCTCAGCCTTGCCATCATCTGCATCTTCCTTTGAATGGACAGGTGGAGTTGGTCACAGGAGTAGAAGGGCAGGTACATTGTAGCATGACCTGGTAGCATGTCTTTGTATGTGCCTTGCACATGAGTGTCTAGAGGCCAGAGCCACATGTAGTCTTGGGGTGGTGGTGGGGCTTCTTGACTTGAGTAAGATGTCAGTAGCCCCTGTCATCCTTAGAATGGCTTGTCAAGTCTCAGCTGCCTTGACCCTGCTTTGTGGGTGGCATTCCTTCCCTAACCCTACCCTGGAAGACTCAATGGGCCAGAAAAGCTGTGAGACCACAAGTTAGACTCCATGTCTACCAAAGGCCAGATGCTTGCCTTCCATGTATATAGCTGGGCAAAACCTGCCATTTAATTCTAACCATGGAGCCCTCCCTTGGTGCAGGCCAGGCTGGACAAGGAAGAAAGAGAAGGCACCCCTTCGCCTACGTAGCACTCAGCACCCCCTGTGTGTCACACTCTTCCCCTCAGTCCCCTCAGCCTTTAATTGTAACTATTAATCACACTGAGTTGCGTCGCACTTCATAACCCTTTCATTAAATGTTAAACGTTAAAAATCGAGCTTTCTTAATTGAATTATTGAATCGCCAGGCACTTAATGTGACTCTGGTGAGTGGGAACGAGAGACTTTCAACCTTGGAAAAGGGGGCTTAGTTTTCTCATCTGGGATGCCGAAGGTTTGTGGGCCCAGAAGAGCCACAGGCTGGTTAGTGGTCCCTTGGTGGGTCTGGAGCTGCCGTTTCCTGGTCTATGCGGCCTGACTCCTCCATATGTAGGAGGTTTTGTTTCTAGTGTGGCTTGTCTCAGATTTGTGGCCAGCACATTGTTCTAGGTTCATGTCCAGGCCGTTAATACACCGACCTTTAATACACTACTCAAGCAGGACGGGTTTTGAGCTCCGTCCACTCTTGCCACCTTCTCCAGAGACATGTACCCTTGGAGCCCCTTCCTTCTCAGGCTGCAGCTGCCCCACCCAGTCTAGTTTCTGCCTGTGGCCTTCTTCTTCCCCATGTTGCCACTGCTAGGCGTTTGTGTTTAAATGGCTCAGGCTTGTCACTCTCTCCCTCTCCTCAGATGGGCCTCATTGCCTACTGTCTGTCCTCCCACCCCTCATTCCTGCCTGGAATTAAGAGCTGTTCCTGACAGCTCTTTCTGGTTCATTTCTGGAGCCGGATTTTATCTACTGAGCACCTCCGGCTGTTCACTTCTCCACATTCCTGCCTGCTGACCCCATCCTGACCCAGGCCGAATGGCTTCTGCCTTACATTGTCCCCGGCCATGCTCTCCCCTGCTACAGCACAGCCTCCTCAGGCTCTGACTGCCCTCGATGAGCCTCGCTTCCCTGCTTCCTGGCACTACCGACTTTTAGCCCAGGCAGAAGGCCCCTTTGATATGAGGGGTGTCCGAGTCAGTGCCTGCCAAATCCTTGCTCCAGGGGAAGGAATTTGGGACCCAGGTTGAACTGAGCAGAAGGGTTTCTTGGACATGTTAAGTGACCGCCGTGAAGTTGCCTGCTGAGTTGGTGGCATTCTGGCTGAAGTGGTGACACGTCCCCCAGTCCATGCCCACCTGGAACTTCAGAAGGCAGCTTTGTTAGGACATAGGGCCTTTGCAGATATAATTAGTGAGGTTGTGCTGGGCTGGCGCAAGCCCTGTCGCAGTGACTGGTAGCTTTATCAGAGGATGGAAATTGGGCTGAGATACCTGCAGTGGGCAGGAATACTCTGCGAAGCCCAGCGAGTGATACGCTCACAGCAGAGGGCTGACCGGCAGTAGACAGTAGGAGAGAGGCACCATGAAGGTTCTCCTGGAGTCTTCAGAAGGATACAACCCCAGAAACACATTGTTTACTGACATTAACTTCTAGAAAACGAGACAACAGGGTTGGAGTTTGAAGGTACTAGGTGCTGTGCTCACAGGACAGCGTGGGGAAACTGTTTTTAAACCTGGAACATGAGTTCTGAGGCTCATGATTTTTCCCACTGTCTATGGTGGCCCACCCCTGCCTGGTTCATGGACATGGCCAGCGGGGGGGTTGGGTTTCCCTTGCCCGCAACCAAGCATCGTCCGTGAACATCCCCAGCATCCATCTGTCTGTAGAGCTAGTACACTTAGCAAAGCACCTCTTCTTCCAGCACCCTGTTCATCTGCACACTTGTCGCTTTGTGTCACAATGGTGGGTTTTCCTATCTCCTTTCTCCTTTTTTTATTTTGATTATTTTTTTAAGTACAGAATTTATTTTGTGTAGAATAAAATAAGTTTGAAAGTAGAGTTTTTGCAAGGGCAGCTAGTTAATAAGTGGTATGCTGGATTGGGATTAGGCCCTAAGGCCCTAGTTTTTTTTTTTTTGTTTTTTTTTTAATTTTATTTATTATATGTAAGTACACTGTAGCTGTCTTCAGACACTCCAGAAGAGGGAGCCAGATCTCGTTACGGATGGTTGTGAGCCACCATGTGGTTGCTGGGATTTGAACTTATCACCTTCGGAAGAGCAGTCGGGTGCTCTTACCCGCTGAGCCATCTCACCAGCCCCCTAGGCCCTAGTTTTTGTTGGTTGTTGTTGTTGTTGTTGTTTTTCGAGACAGGGTTTCTCTGTGTAGCCCTGGCTGTCCTGGAACTCACTTTGTAGACCAGGCTGGCCTCGAACTCAGAAATCCGCCTGCCTCTGCCTCCCGAAAAGTGTATTTGTACTTATTTATACCCGTGAGATGACTCAAGTGGATAAAGGTGCCTGCTACCAAGCCTGGCAGTCTTAGTTCAACTCTCTGAACCTGTTTGGTGAAAGGAGAGAATTCACTCCCAGGGGTTGTCCTCTGACCCCTGTATTTAAGCCATGGCACAGCCATAGTAAATACTGACAGTTGTTATTGCATTCTTACGTGATTGTATGGGCGTGATATATACTGTGCAGACTGTGGAATGATCCATACTGGTTTACGTGCCCATCACCTCGAGTACTTTGATAGAGAGTGACTTTACAATGCCCTCTGTAGGCAGTTGTGAAATGCATGCCGTGCTTTGGTTAACTGTAGCTACCACGATAACTGAGGAATCACTGCAGAGTCTTCCTGACTGTGGCTGAAACTTGATGCCCTTTGACTGACTTCTTTCCCTTCTTGGACATCCCATCCGCCACCCCCCACAACGCCCTGACAGCTGCTGTTTTCCTAGCTTCTTTTTCTGTCTCAACTTCTTTCAATTCCACGTGCTGGTGTGACCATGTTGGATTTGACTTACAGGAGCTGGCTTAGTTCACTGAACATAAAAGTCGTCCTGTAGGTTCGGGTTCACCCATCTGTCACAAATGACAGCAATTCCCTATTTTAGAATTGATGACTAATACCGCCCGTGTGTGTGTGTGTGTGTGTGTGTGAGAGAGAGAGAGAGAGAGAGAGAGAGAGAGAGAGAGAGAGAGAGAGCGTGCTCACATATGTACACATACACTCTCTTAATCTGCTTTTCCATTGATGAGTACTTCTCTTGGCTGTCATAAATAGGGGTACAGTGGCATGCTCCCACACAGCTTTTTATTAGGTATTTATATCTACCTTCTACACTGCGTCAGCACAGAGGTATATAGATAGCACTATTTTGCTTCTGTGGATCATACGTGTTAGTGGAAGGTTAAAGAGAAGGCATGCAGGGTGCAGCAGGTAATAAGAACCCCAGGCCATGTGTTTGGCCATGAAGAAATCAGAAGTGGCCCACGTAAGAGATGGTGTTTGGGGTTTCTGGTAATTGGTGCTGAATGACAGAAGCTTTATGAAGTTCTGGGTCACCGTCGTGCTCAGCAGAGGTGGGGCACTGAGGACCCCTGTGACGGACGGGAAGGAACTTGCTGGTTGAAGAAGCAGAAGCAGGACAAGTGTGTGGAGAACTGTGACAGGAAGGTTCCTGGCGGCTCATGTGAGCAGCCTTGGGAGCAAAGGGAAGAATTGGGATTTTTAAGAACCACGGGAAGCCTCTGGATGGCTCTCGGCAAACAAACAACAAAAGCTGTGTTTTTAAAGGTCACCTAGTCTGAGTTCCCTGGGGATTGAGTTGGGGAGACTCAGGGCCACTAGAGGCAACCTGGCCTGAGGCCCAGCCTATCCTTGGGCTGCATCTCTCTCTCTAATCCACCGTCCTCCTCCCCTGAGTCCCTTTTGCACTTCAAGTCAATATAGCATGTTTACCACTTAATTAGAAAATCGTTTTTTACTTGTCCAAAGCCTCACCACGCAGGAAAGCTGGGGGATGACTTCTCATTCAAAGGAAGGTCCACTGGGGAGATCACAGGCCCTCCATGATGAGCCTGTTGCTCTTCAGGTGACACAGAGTGATGGATTTATGTTCCATGTGGGATTGTCCGAGGGGTAAAGAAACTCACCCTTCCTTGAAAATTCTTTGTGTCTAGGAAGTCCTGTATTTGAGTGTTATCATAGCTGTGCCTGAGGAGACACCGAAGGGTGGTTATTAGCTCCCCTCAGCACACAGGAGACTGTGTGTCTTGAGTAAGAGTGAGTAAGCTGTGGGTCTTGAGTAAGAGTGGAGCCCAGGCCTCGTGAGGCCATGACCCCTGCAGTTATTTCCTGTACTGTCAGGGCACTGGTTCAGCCCTTGGGGTGAATGTATGCCTGGGGGAGGGGAACCTACCTAACCCAGTGACCAAACTGTTGAACCCAGGAGAGTTTTGTAAAGGATCATGGAAGCAGGGGAGGCATTGCTGTGCTTCGCAGTGGTGAAGAGCTTCAAAAGGAAATAAACGTAGGCGTGGTATCTATAAGTACCCTGGGACAAGGAGCCTGCCCTCACTGAGTTTCAGTATGCTGATCGTGGAATGGGAGGGAAAATAAACGCACTGCCTTCCTGGGCCACAGCCAGGAGTGAAGGCGCGAGTTTATGAAAGGGACCCAGTCAGGGCTCAGCACGGAAAGTGCACACGGTAAATATTTGCATTATGGAGAACACTGGGAACAGATGATACTGGAACAGAGAATGCTGATCATAAGTTTCTAGGAAAACTGGTGTGCTGGTGTTCTGGGTATTGGGGTTCTCTGTAAAGTGTGGAAGCAAACTGAACAAAAACTGTAATAGCCAGCCTGCAAATGAAGGGAGAGGGATCCAGGCTGGACCTGGCTCAGCTAGGGTGAAACTAGGCAGGCTTCTATGTTAAATAGAAGCTGAGAGATTTGTTCTAGAAAGATGAACCTGGATATGGGCAGCCCAGGCTAACTTGGTTTGGGGCAGGGAACCTTCCAGAGCGTATAGAGGTAGAAAGTGGCATGTAACCTTAGCCGTTAGGGTATGGATTGCTGTGGGGATTCCAGTAAAGCCACTCCTCTGTGACAACTGTGAATCACTAAAGCTGAGGCACCTGCTACCAAGTTTAGAAAACTGACTGTTAATTGTCCCTTTACTTCCATGTGCATGCTGTGGTACACGTCTGCTCACACACTTGTACACATGCACACACAAAAATACATTGGAAGAGTCTTACCTTTTAGGTCTGGAAGGATGAGCCTTGAGCCCTCCCCAGAGTTAGATGGGGCCGGTCATGCCACAAAAATGTGCTTCGGTTTAAAAGGAGACATTCCACCCCCACCTGCTTTTCCCCTCTCCTGGGGTGGGGCTGTGGGGGACTCCAGCCACCTGCTTCTCCCCAGCTGAGAGCCATTTGACACCAGGACATAGAGAGGCTTGCGGCCTAGAGACTGCTGCACACACTGCTCACGAGTCTCCAAAGTGGAATGGGAGACCTGGGTGGCAGGTGACATGTCCCCTGAACCTCAGGAGAGTATTGCCCACCCATCTGACTCCCTCCCGCACAGGGTGGGGTTTGGAATTCCTTGGGAGTGTCTCTGCAAGTTGGTGAGATACATTTTTGGGCATTAACCCAACTTTTGAATTTTTGTTATTTCCCATCCTGGTTCATTTCCTCATCGATTTTACCTACCTTCCTTCCTTCCTTCCTTCCTTTCTTTCTTTCTTTCTTTCTTTCTTTCTTTCTTTCTTTCTTTCTTTCTTTTTCTCTTCTTCTTCTCTTCTTCTTCTTCTTCTTCTTCTTCTTCTTCTTCTTCTTCTTCTTCTTCTTCTTCTTCTTCTTCTTCTTCGTTATATTGTAAGTTATATTGTAAGTTATATTGTAAGTTATCGTTTTAAGATGCTTCCAGGGGCTGGTGAGATGGCTCAGCGGGTAAGAGTACCCGACTGCTCTTCCGAAGGTGATAGGTTCAAATCCCAGCAACCACATGGTGGCTCACAACCATCCGTAACGAGATCTGGCTCCCTCTTCTGGAGTGTCTGAGGACAGCTACAGTGTACTTACATATAATAAAATAAAATAAATCTTAAAAAAAAAAAGATGCTTCCAGTCCCTTTGAGACAAAGTGAGGCAAAAATAAATAAATGAAGGCCCTTGGTTTTCCTTGCATGTCACTGTCACAGATGACTCTTGGGTGCTAGTGGATTGAAACTCACAGTTGCTGTCTGGGAGGAGCTGTCAGGAGACTGCTAATCCTGGGGATCTCAGCATGGCAGTGGGGTGGCCTGGGTGTTGAATCGAGGACATATGTGAAGGTCTGGGGAGAGAAAGACAAGTTGGTTTTTGTGGGTGGGCACCTAGCTGAATCCAGTGTATACAGAAGCCCTTCTTCAAAGCTCTGTCCTTGGCTCTTTCTTTTCTTCCACATGAGACAGGGCTGCATTTTCCTGGCCAGAGACACGCCTTTAATCCCAGCACTCGGGAGGCAGAGGCAGGCGGATTTCTGAGTTTGAGGCCAGCCTGGTCTACAAAGCTAGTTCCAGGACAGCCAAGGCTATACAGAGAAACCCTGTCTCGAAAAACCAAAAAAAAAAAAGAAAAGAAAAAAAAAAAAGAAAAGAGGAGGACTTTGTGTTCTTGTGTTACAAGTGGATCAAACAATTCCCGATGGGGCCCTACCAAAAAGTTCACATCCTGTTTCTAGTAGCTGGCCGTAAAGCATTTCCGCCTTGTTTTTATAGTGTTGAGATTGAACCCAGGCCTTTGGGTGTGCTAGGTGAATGATCTACCACTCAGCCGCAGTCCCTTTCCAGTCTGCTTTATGAGGTGGGGTTGTCAGGGCTGTCCTTAAACGGGCTCTGTAGTCCAGACAGTCTTGCCTCAGTCTCTTGAGTAGCAGATTTCTGGGTCTGTATCACTAGACCTGACTTAATACATGTTCACCCCTCTGTGGAAGGGAAGGTCTGGCCTTCACAAGGCCTCATCTAGAGGGGAAAACTGACAGACCAGCACTGCACAGATATGAATCCACTTGTAATTACAGATTGCCGCAGGTGCTGTGGACAGAAAGCACAGGGGCCTCTCTGGGGGAGGCTCGTCCGTGCACTTTCCCAAGTCATGGGTTGGAACCAGTCCCCTGTCCCCTGAGACAAGCCAGGCATCCCTCTGCATAGTGAAAGGGACAAGGAAAAGGAAGGTAGTGAGGACAGCAAATTTTCAGTTCCCCACTGGGCCACCTGTCCCAAACGGCAGGGGTCCCATAGGCAACCCTCTGGGGATTCAGTAACGGGTGCCATTTCTTAGAAGGAGCTGGCCACAGAGATAAGACCACAATGACAAGGGGGGAATAAATTGTTACCTGTGCCCTTGAGGTACCCCCCTTCCTTCGTCCCTCCTCCTTCCCAAGCTGTGGGGTTGGATTTAGCAACAGGCTTTTGGTTGGCGGGATGGAGAGAGAGCTGACTTTCTGGTGGCTGGGTATAATCACTGAGATGCAGAGTGCTGATAGCGGGAATCAATTTAATTTCTGTTGCTCGGTGACGAGGAGAGGGGGAGGGGCAGGAAGGTCAGGGCTATTTTGAAAGCCACTGTTCAGTTAAGGAGACGGAATATTCCCTCTAAGGAATTTTCAGAAGTACGATCTTTCCTGGGTAGGAAAGTTGGAAGTGGGTTGAGGGCTTTTGTCAGAAGAGCAGGGAGGATAGCCTGAAACAGGGGGCATAGCCCGGAACACGCCCACTCCGTGTTAGAAGGAAACCAGGGACTTGAGCATGAAGCTCACTGGTCAAGAGGGAATCAGCTGCCTTTTGTATCTGTCCCAGGTCACAGTGAAGATGCGGACACTTTCCTTAAGTGTCAGATTCCTGAGATGTGTAGAGGCCTTCGTTCGGGTGTTGTGTTTTGTGGGGTCTCTCAGGTGGGTGGAAGACTGAGTGGAACTTGGTGGGTCTGGGTGAAGGTTAGTCTTCCCGAGACTGTGACATTTCTGTGGGATTGCCTGACTGGAGAGCATCGCAGAATCACCTTTTTGGCTGATGATAGATACTGGATTTTTTTTCTTCTTTCTTCCCTTTCCCTTTCCCTTTCTCTTCCCCATTCCCCTCCCCTCTCTCTCTCTCTCTCTCTCTCTCTCTCTCTCTCTCTCTCTCTCTCTCCTTTTTTGATGGTGGGGGGACGGAGTGTTTGAAGTCCCAGCCTTATCTGGAAGTAACGTTTGCTATCAAGGGCAAGATGGATGTTGAAGATTTTTCTATGAGCTTCTAGGAACTTTAGCTTGAAGGGACTTGCAGACCAGAGGACTTAGGGTCATTTCCTAGTTAGTCACTAAGTTCTGTGCTAGCCCCACGTCTATGCAAGAACCAGAGAAAGGAGTTGAAATGATGAAGAATTGGAGACTTATATAACCCAGAGTGGAATGGGTCTGTCAGCATGCAGATGCTGCTTACAAGTTATTAAGGGACAAAGAAAGCCTGCGCCTCTCTCCCACCCGCAGTCTGGAAGTACTTTATAATCTTGTGCCTGGGATATCTTGGTTGTGGGCGAGCAGTTCAGAATCAGCGAGGCTTCCTGGCTGATGCGTTGTGGACTGGGCAAGTGATCCTTAATGCTGATCTCATCAAAATCAGGGTGTTATTTTGACCTTGAACTACTGTTGACCATTTTTGACACTGAAGGCATCATAGCCATTTTGAGATGTGGCTACTGGATGGGGAGGCAGNTTAATAAATGTTTTGAGACAGGGTTTCATGTAGCCTCAAGTCTGTCCTAAAATTTACTATGTATCTGAAAATGGCCTTAAAAGGGATCCTTTTGTCTCTGCCTCCCAAATGCTGGGATTGCAGGTACCAAGCACGCTGCCAGACCGGGCTTCATTTCTTCTTCAACAGTACAATGTTTGTTATCTCATGATTAAAGACTTCTATGACCCTTGTATTTGTCAACTCAACATCGGCCAGCTATTCCTTATCAGCTAGGCCAATCCTGGGTTTGATGTGTGTGCACCAGTACACATTTGGTCTGGCTGAGTCAGAGCTTGGCTTTCAGTCTAGCATGTAGCTAAAAGAGGCCAAGAGGAGGTAGGAGACCCACATCACTGCCAAAGGGCAGAGAGGCCTCTTTGCCCTGGAGCTTGTCTTCTAAAAAGTGAGCATACTGCCGGGCATGGTGGCGCACGCCTTTAATCCCAGCACTTGGGAGGCAGAGGCAGGCGGATTTCTGAGTTCGAGGCCAGCCTGGTCTGCAGAGCGAGTTCCAGGACAGCCAGGGCTAGACAGAGAAACCCTGTCTTGAAAAACCAAAAAAAAAAAAAAAAAAATGTGAGCATACCTGTTTATAATTTGTCAGACTTATCCAGTTCTTAAGTGAGCAGTAGCCTCTGCAGGCTCACATACTGGAAACTGAGGCCGGTGTCTGCTCACTGCTGTGAGCAGTGTGCTGTGTACCCCATAGCTGTGTCCACATGTGATCCTGAATGAGGAGGGTGGGCAGACTGGTTTTGTCTCTGGTTCTTCTGGAGAGCTTCGCTACACTTTCTGTGCCAGGTGAGTCAGACATCTGGAATACAGAGCTGAAGAGACATTTTAGGGACCGAACCTGAGGGAACAGAAGCCCAAAGGGCAAAAGGCTCAAAAACTGGCCTCCTGTCTTTTTCCTGAGGATAAGAGATGACCGAGGTGTCTGGGATCTCTTTCCTGTCAACACTGCCCCCTGCTGCTGCCCCGGCACAGCGGGCACCTGGCCACACTGGAGAGAATGTTTTCAGGCCGAGCAGCCGCAGCCTTTCGTGGGAGGCAGTGACGCTGGTAACCCACGGATGTGAGGACAGAGCCTTTATGTTTTGTTTCCATTGACGGGGATGGGTTTTCAGAACCACCCACTCCCTCGCCTGGGCTGATGACTCTCAGGGACAAAATGGCTGAGCAGGGAGATGCAGGGAGTATGCCCCTCCCTCCAAGGCCGATTTGGTGTTAATTTTCGGCCCTAAGTGGCAGTGGCCTGAATCTGATCATCCCAGTTTGCCTCTCTAAGACTGAGATATGGAGTGTGTTCTGTATGCTGCTATGCATCTTGCAGTCTGAGCTCCGCTGGTTTGGGCTGCAGAGACGAGGAGACCGGGGTATTTGTTTTGTTTTAATTTATTTAATTTTATTTTATATCCATTGGTGTGAAGGAGTCAGATCCCCTGGAACTGGAGTTACAGGTAGTTGTGAGCTGCCATATAGGTGCAGGGAATTGAACTTCCAGTCCTCTGGAAGAGCTGCCAGTGCTCTTAACCAATGAGCCATCACTCCAGCCCGTGCTCCCCAACCCCCCAGTACCAGTACAGAGAAAGGCTTCTGCCGTGACTAAGAACAGCATTTGAACCTCAGCTTTAGAGCTTTATAGTTTTTTGGACCTCTGAACTCTTGGAGCCTGCTTGAGGAGAAGGAGACCCTGGGGAGAACAAGCTCTTCTCTGATAAGTGTGCCGCTTTCCCCTTCTCTCAGCCTGCCTGCCTTCCTCCCTCCCTGCCATCATGGTGGTTAATTGGGCTATGAGGAGTACCCAGCCCCTGGCCTGGCATGCAGTGGGTATACATACAGGCAGCAGTAATAGTCACGGTGTTTTTCGCCACTTTCTTGGCAAATACCTTACATGCAGGGATTTCTTTTGTTGTAATTTCACTCTGGTCGCTTCAGGAGGAGACCCTCTTCCTCCAGCACTTCCTCTTGTCCACACCTTCGGGCATAAAAGTTGGGTTCCACATCACATTATGGTCTTATACATCAGTACAGCCGATTTTGATAAACCCTCAAAGGATGTTGACCTTGGTTTTTCAAGCATGAGTGGCTTCACTCCCTTAAGGAGGAATTGCCGTGAAATGTAACCGCTTGAAGGGGATGGTCCATACTGACTGACTAGTCGGCCATCCTGGCTGCCCCCCCCCCCCAAGGGATGGATGTTTTGTTCAGTATGTCCCCTCTCCTGGGAAACAGCTACAACCCTGGATTCTATTGTCCAAGGTGAAGTGGGTGAAGTCTGAGCCAGGATGTTGAAGAGACCCTGGAAAGGGCCCCCCAGGGTGGAGTGAAAATAAGAAATGCACTGGCCTGTGGCCATGTACTCCTTCCTTTCCTCCTGATCTTCCTGACAGGAGTGTAGAACGGCATCTCCTGCTGGCATTTGTGGGGGCCTTAGGATATCTCTGGCAGACAGGGCTGGAAATTTGATGCTGTGAGACAGGAGGAGAGGACCTGAGAATGCTTATTTAAAACAAACAAAAACAACAAAAAAAAGACAAAACAAAAACCCTGCCCTAATCCAAACCCAGGCTGAGGAAAGGCTACTAGCTATGATACACACCCTTTCAGGCCAGCCTCGAAGGGCTAACTCTAGCCAGCCTTGAGGGGAGACACGGAGGTTCAGGTACTTTAGGTCTTGCTTCTTGTTAGAAAGTTAGAAGGTTCCAAGCCAGGGCTTGCGGGAGTGGATTGGAAGGGGCCTGTGGCTTCGTGTGAGTTTTTTCCTGGCCTCAGCTGTAGGTAAGGAGAGAGCACATTCAGAGCCCCTTGGGAGTCTCAGCCTCCTGCTTCTCCTGACTCTTTTTTTTTCTCTCTCCACCCACTCCCTGGTTTGGCAGAGGCTTGCAGAGAGCTCCACAGGGGCCATGTGTTCTGGGGCAGCAGCTGTCGGTGCTGACTAATGAGACTTCCTGGTGGCTTCAGTGGCACACGTGGCTGCAGCAGGAACTGCTGCTTTTCATGTGCCAGCCTGTGCTCCAGCCATTCAAGAGGGCTTCGGGATGCTGCTGCTGCTGCAGCTGCAGCTGCTAAGTCCTGGTCAGAGCCTACTAGAAGGGAAAGCTCACAGGACATCTCTGCAGCTGGGAGTGTTCGGTCCCTGGGAAGGATACCTAAAAACAATGGAAAAGTAGGCCTATTTGAACTAGCCAGTTCTGTCCCTATAAGCCAGGCCTGCCACGGCTTCACGGCTTCAGGCTTCCTGAGGCTGCAGGCTAGACACAATTACTCTGTAGCCATGTGTCCTTGGTAAAATGTGCCCCCTCTGTGAACTCTACTTTCCTCAGAGGTAGATGGGATAATTGTCATTCCTACCACACAGGGCTTGTTGAAAGGGCCGGATGAGACCCTGGAGTGGCATATCTGGCCCCATTCACCTCATCCATGGGGGCAGGAAGCCCTTCCTTCACCCTAGTGCTGAGTCTTCAAAACAAAAGGCCGGTGGGGTTCTTGGTCCAATAGCCAGTGTCTGGGCCTGTTACGGAGAGCCTATGATGGCTGTTTTCTCCAGGATGCAGTGTCCCAGAAAGGTTTATCAGCTAAACCTGCCTGGCTCCGGAGAAGCCAGCACAGACTTCCTGGTAAACACCCCCTGGTCACAAATGCCTTTGTGCAAGTTTTTGAAGAAGATCCCCAAAGCCTGTTTCGGGTCACCAGACCACGTGTGTGTCTGGAGATGAACTGTGTGAGGGGAGATGCTTGCTCCTGAAATGAGACATTTTGTTCAGTACCTAGGAGCCTTTCATGTGACATTGAAGTCAGGTGCTGAGCCGCCCCAAAGCCAGAGGGTTTGAAGTTGAAAGTTGACTCTGCCCCCTGTGGCCACCAAGCTCTGTCAGCCTGAATTCCAGTTTTCTGAGGGTTTTGTCTACTGACGACTCAGCTGTGCCTTCTCAGCACCTTTGGGTCTGTTCCTATTGTGTTGTCGGGTTTTGTTTTTGTTTGCGTTTGTTTTGGTAGTTAGGGGAGGGGCGGGCTACTGACAGGGCAAAGGAGCATTTAACCATTTATTCTTTTTAGTAGGTTTAATTGTATGAAGATTATAATGCATACAAACGCCTGTAATTAGGGGAGTTGGTTCTGTAAGACAGTGTTTTAGTGAAGAAAATTACAGTGTTCATAAGCCGTCTGAGGAGGAGGCAGTATATATTAACATGCAACTAGTTTTTGTTAATTCGTGCTGTTTACCAGTACTCTCCGAGGTGTGTCCCTGAGGTCCCTGATGCTTCACCCTGCAATGCTATCCATTCGTCTCCCTGAGCTTTCCTGGTAGCTAACCTGCCGCATAGAGCTTTGCGGCGGGTGGCGCTAGAGCGACCAAACTTCCTTCTACACAAAAAGAGTTCCTATCTTTCCTGAGTCAGATACTTAGGAGTCCCTGCTGTGTGAGGTTGGGGCCTAGGCCATCTGGGCTCTGGTGACGCTTCCGCTCCAGTGCTATTTGTACGGACCACGCATACACAAAGGCAGTACTGCCCATTCTGAGCAGCAGCATCAAGAACAGGCTGGGGAGGGGGGGTGAGGATACTGACTTAGGCTTCCTGGACAGAGCTGTCTCTCATAGGCAGATCACATGGTTTGTTCAGTGCCCAAGGTATGAATAAGCTATGTGAGGTCAGACAACAGAAAAGGAGACGGTAGACCAGAGGACTTCAGAGAGCCAGAGGCTTGCCCTGGGGAGGGCATAGAGTTTGGATTTATTCTCAGGGCATTTGAAATGAAGGGCCCCCTTCAAGGGAGCCTCTGTCTCTGCCCCTTGGGGATTCTGCCACATCTTTGTCAACAGTGTCAAGCCTGTAGCATTGGCCTTGCTCCTGGTAGTGAGCTCTTCAGGTCTCCACAGAGTCTTGAGTTTTCATGGAAACCCTGTGGGCACCAGTTTAAGAAAAAAGTTGACCATGTATTTTGCTCAAGACTTGTAGAGGTGGTGTGTCCTGCTGGAAGAGCATTGTGACTTACTGAATTCATTCAGGACTCAAAGCATGGTTCAGAAGGAGGCATGGGAGGCGGGGTTTGAAAGAGCAGACGAAAATGGGAGGGACTTCCTGGTACCTGCACAGATCCAAGGTTCAGTGTGTGGGAGGAACACTATCACCTGGTGGGACAAGAAGTCAGTGTTAGGGAAGAAGGGACGGGCAGGCCTTAAGGCTTGTGACTTTGCCATGTGGGTACAGTCCCATTAGCTGCTGCTGGGCTGCTACACAATGGTTTAACTAAGCCGGCTGCTTCCTTCAGGACACTTCCAATGAGCCTCTGACTATTCCAGCCAACAAGTTTAGACCACCCTGTTCTGAAAGGGTGACTTCAGATATGGTGGGCCAGTTATAGATGGCTTGGCTTATTTACGTGATTATCCTGGCTCCTCCTGTCACACAAGGAAGGCCCTGCTATCCAGTCAAGGCAGTCAGAGGATAAATATGTGGAGCAGTGACTAGAGTCTCCGGTTTTATAGCTGCTTTTCCAATACCCCCAATGTCTGGAACACCAGGTGGCTGGTCCCCTGTGGGTTACCTGAGCTAGGAACTCTGTTCCATTCGACATTGTTCTGGGAATGAAAGCTGTCTCTACCCTCTAGCACTGAGCAGTTTGTCTGGTCGACAACCTCGGCCTAGTGGGTTGTGTCAGGAAGCTTTTTTGAAATATCACCAATGTTTCTCCTGTTCCCTTCGGCTTAGCTGTGAATACCCAGGTCTCTTAGTTTACATTTCAGACCAGGGAGACCTGTGGATAAAGTTGCAAGTTGCTTACCAGAATCAGGCTTGTATGAGTCCGCTTCCTCAGCGATCCTCCCTGGGGCTCTCCAGCGGGCACACTCCTCTGGCCTTGCTGAAAGATGATTAGCTGCGATGAAATAAAGATGTCCCTAATTGTGGTGTGGGAAAGCAATCCCATAAGCATTCATTTACTCAAGCCCAGAGAGTGTGAGAAAGAGCCCGCCTGACATGTTGTTCTTTTCCATTAACACTCTGGTAATAAACAGCTTAGATGCACTGAGGAAAATTAATGTAACTATTGAAACTATCGTGCACATGTAGGTAATTTATTAAGGACAATTAAAAGGCTTTAAAAATCATCGGTGAGGTAAAGTGAACAGGAAGCGGGTGTGTGGTACATCTTGGCAGGGAGCCCGCCCAGAGGTGTGTGAAGCTCTTCTCCTCCCGTTGCCCTTATTCCATTAGAGTGACAGAATACAGAAAGCAGGGGTCCTGGTGCTCTAGATGCTAATGGCCAGCATTCTAGGCTGGCTCCCTGCCTCTGTCAGCCAGGAAGACAGTGAACCTGTGCAAAGTCACTGGCACCCTCCTGGGGGGGAAGGAGGCCTCCTCCAGTCTTCTGGGACTTACAAGGTCACACTTGGCCTTGGACTAAATTTGCATTAGCGCCTAAAGCCTCTGGAAGCAGGGGAGAGGGGGAAGAGGAAAGTAGGGTTCAGATGACACTGTCATTTGCTGCCAAGTAGCCTAGACCCTGGGTCTGACACTTTTAAATGTTCCTGAGCCTCACCTGCCCACCAGTGACAGTGACCGTGCAGTGTGAATGGAGGGCTGGTGTCAGGGGTCACGTAGGACACCCACGCACGGACTGCTCAGTCATGATTTAGTATTCTCTGTTGTCATTAAGGGCATCGTTGTGAGACTACTGACCAAGGGCCAAACTAAGATTGAAATGCAGATTCTAACTCCGAGGCCAGTCGGTGTCTTTGATGATGTAGTTCTGCCTGGACATCCCCCCTCCCTCTGAGCACCCCCCACAGTTTTGTAGGGCTTTGGGGCATAATGCTCTGTGTGAGTGCAAGAACACTCAGCACTGTTGGGGACTGGGAGGATCTTCAGAGATGGAGCAAGTCTTGTTCCTGGCTCAGCCCTCCTCTACCTCTGTCCTGAGTCTTGAGTGTGTGGAGCTACTTTTCAGTAGGACAATACCAGCCAAAGACAACCTAAGGAAGGACAGATCCTTCAGTGTGAGGGTTCAGCATACCATTACAGAGGCAGCATGGCAGAGGAGAGGAGAGAGAAATCCCTAAGGTCATTGTAGGACCAGAAGCACCGAGAAGAGAGTGGCCATCATTGAGAAGACCTCCCCCACTCCCCCGAATTTCTCCCTTCCATCTGGATCCTCACGTGCTACCCACATCCAGGGCTGGTCCTTGCCTCTCAGTTAATCCTCAGACCAGCATGTGCTGGGTGATTCTGAACCCAGAGAAGTTGACCGTGCAGCATAAACCATCCCAGCTGGGGTGGCATATTGGCTCCAACATGGGATTTTTCTGCACATAGACCAGAGTTGCTAGGATTTTTTTTTTTTTTTTTTTTGGTATTGTTCGGTGGCGTGACAAATCTTTGATATTGTGGTTGGAAGTTTCTTTTCTTCCTTTTTTTCTTTTTTCTTTTTTTTTTTTTGTTTGTTTGTTTTTTCGAGACAGGGTTTCTCTGTATAGCCCTGGCTGTCCTGGAACTCACTTTGTAGACCAGGCTGGCCTCAAACTCAGAAATCCGCCTGCCTCTGCCTCCAGAGTGCTGGGATCAAAGGCATGCGCTACCATGCCCGGCTGGAAGTTTCTTTTTCAATTAAGCTTTTAAATTAAAATATAATGCCATCACTTCCCTAACTTTTTTTTCCCTCCCTTCAACCTTTCTTATGTCCCCACCCTCCTAG
Source organism: Mus minutoides (assembly GCA_902729485.2). NCBI lineage: Eukaryota > Metazoa > Chordata > Mammalia > Rodentia > Muridae > Mus > Mus minutoides. Next base: position 61,827 of record CACVCL010026685.1, read on the forward strand.
GTCCCTCTCACTCCCTCAAATTGATGGCATTTTTCTATTATTATTGTTAATATTATTATTACTATTACTATTATTCACACACAAATATATAAATATAACTTGCTTAGAGGCTAAGTTCTTCTCTCTCAACCATCTTCAGTTACCTAAAATTCTTTTTTTAGGTAACTGAAAGTTACCTAAAAAGTGGCCACTGTGAGATGCCCACTCCCACCCTCAAGGTTAAGAAGTCTATTAATATGGTCCTTGCTCACTCAGGTCTTGTTTGGTCAGCTATTTCTAGGAGAATCTCACAGCAGACTTCCTATCCCCTGATTCTTACCATCTTTGCTTCCTCTTTCCTGATGTTCCCTGAGCCTTAGGTGACGTGCTGTCCTTGGGTCTTGGCTCCCCACATCTGTTAGTCTATGCGTTGTTACTGTTTTCTGTAATGTTCTTCGGTTGCTCTAAGAGAGGTTTCTTTGATGAGAGGTGAGTGCTATCCTTCTCTTTGGGTATAAGTTTTAGAGTGTAGTTAGGAATTGAGCTGGTAATCAAAAGTTTCTTAAACATGGATGCATTAAAACAGCCTTTCTTGGAGGTTGGGCGCTGTTGATAGTGTTTTGAGTGGCTTGTTTTCATTTGATTCTGTTTTTTTTTTCCCAGCTTGATCATAGACACATATGTTATGTGTCCATTATAGGCATATGCATCTATTTGCAAGAAGTAATTTTTAGTTCACATACTGACTAGAAAGGAAAATGAAGTGTGTTAGCTCAGACACGTCAGACGCGACAGACTTTTTCCTCTTCACATGCCACAAATGAGCAGAGAAAAATCACTCGCCTCTGCTATTAAAAGCTAGAGAGCCTGTAAAAAATAGTAAATTATAGAGACATTATCAAAGTTTATAGGCACTAGAATTTGACCTTCAGCAAATCCAACATCAGGGAGAGCAGGGTTTTCTTTTCTTTCTTCAAAATGAAACTGGAGAGGGAGGAAAAAGATTTATTACCTTGCGTGGCTAAGTAGCAACTGGAAATGGCATTTCTCAGTTTAAATGAGAGAGAGAGAGAGAGAGAGAGAGAGAGAGAAGAGAGAGGAAAGAGAGAGGAGAGAGAGAGTGTCAAAGTGCATACTTTACAGGAACTCAGTATGTCCTGAAAGATTAGAACTTGGGCTGAAGCAATACCACGGTTGTTAAGAGCGCTCGCTGTTCTCTCAGAGAATTTGGGTTAGGTTCTCAGCACCCACACGGCAGCTCACAGCCGTCTATAACTCCAGTTCCAGGGGATCTCATGCCCACTTCTGACCTTTGTGGGTACCAGGCACCCACACAGTTTGTATACATACATGCAGACAAAACTCTAAAATACAGAAAGTAAAAATAAATCTTTGATAAAAGTGAAAACTTCATGGAAAAGGTGTCTGCCTCTGCACAGCTTGCCCCTCCTTCGACCTCTGACCCTTTGGGGCTCTTCATACAGAGGCTTGTTGTCTATCTATCCATGTTCTTTTATGCATTTGTGGAGGATGTCATGGAGCATCAGTTCAGTTTTGCAGACTTTCACAAAAACCCCTCTCCCACCTTACTCTGTCCTTTCCCTGGCACAAGAGGAAACGGAGTGTATGTGTGTGAGACAGAGAGAGAGGGAAACAGAGACAGAGACAGAGACAGAGACAGAGAGAGAGACAGACAGAGAGGGATGCATCTGTAGTCGTCTTATTTTCTCTCGGGTTCCAGGGAGCATCCTCTCTTGTTGATAAGAGTGAGTTGGTGGGGAAGAGTGGCTGGTCAAGGCAGTCCACAAGGGCTGAAGCACTTCCCAATTCCCATGTCCTTTAGTGACTTTGAAGCCTGTGTCCAAATGCATACCGTGTGGGGGAGCTATGACACAGGCATGAGACCTCCCACCCGATAGCTATGGAACAGAGCTGCCTGAGCCACCTTGGCTGAGGAGCACTGGCTGGTCCCTGGGCTTCTCCCTCAAGTGCGTCACTTCTCTACAAGGCCATGGTCTTGGCTTTTAAGGTGTCTCGTGCTGTCCAGGTGATGATTATAGCATAAGGATTTGGGATTGAACTGTACCCCTATAATTTACTGTGTGGGGAGCAGTCAGCAGTACATGGGGCAAAGTGAGCTTGATGCTAGCCTCAGAGCAGCAGCCAGAGCGGGCAAGAGCACCTGCCTGGGAGGAGGATGCAGCCTGTGCTGGGAACCTTTTTCTGTGCCATCCTCACCGCGTACCTGGAGCAGCAACTGTTTCTATTCATCTCCTGTTACAGTGAGTAAATGGAGGTCCAAAGGGGTCAAGTGACTTGGTCAGGGTCACATGGCTCCCAACCTTGTCTGACCCCAAGGTTCTTGCTTTCCTCTGCCTCATCAGAAATTGCCACAAGCTGGATAAATCCTGATAGTGGCTCAGTGTTCTGTTAGCTAGCTGGTGGCTAGGCAGACACCCAGAATGTCATCTCACTTATAGAGTAGAGTGTACCCTGGTGAAATTTAAGCCCCTCCCCCCCAACTATGGGCTGAGTGGCTAGAGTACTCCCAGAGGGGTTCTGATTGGATCGTGAGCGTTTTTCTTAGATGTGTTAACATATTCCAGGGAGCCTTGGGCACTCTGATAGGATAGCATGTCTTTGGTAGCCCCACAAACAGCTTCAGACTGGGTCATCAGACCCCTTCTTCCTGTGTCACACTGACGGGCCAGCGTACAGAGGCTTCAAGCCTGCCGTGAATATATTTCCAGCCTACCTCAACTCCCTGGCCAGAAGCTGGTGCCTCGATGTCTTCTGACCTGTTTGGCTTGGGGGTCTGTGTGTGCTTCTTGAGCTTGGTCATGAAGTAGTAGGTGTATAGTGCAGGGGCCCTTGGGCTGCTTACCAGTCCAAAAGCCAGAAAGGTGCTATGCTAATTCAGCCTTCCATCCCTGGAAGTAGGTGCTACTGTGGCCCATGTGGGGTTACAACCCATCTCTGGGTCCCCACTTTGATTGTGATCTTGATGCTGCTCATTACCTGCCTGTGCCGGGTTTCCCCACCCACCCTGTTCCCTCACACTGCTCCCAGGAGATGCTCTCGGACCTGCCTTTCTCCCTGCCCTTTCTATGGAACGCATGCTAAGATGCCCTTTGCTTTTAAAACACAGCCAGCTGCCCACTGCAGCTGGCATGGGAAACACTTATTCTCTATGCCAGTTTACACAGAAAACAGTCCTGTGGTCACCCTTCTGAATAATACAAAGGATCCTCTGCCCTCCCCCCCAGCTCTCCTGTAGGGAAGCATGTTTGTTCTTGGAAACCTTTGGCATATATCCCAAGACTTGAAACGAGGGCTCAAAGCCATGGTTCCTGCATTAGCATCTTTTCCTCTTTTGCTTTTGTAAAAATCAACTTCCTGTACTTGCACGTGTGCTTCTAAGCCCTAGAAAGTATGGGGCGGGGGACGCTGGGGGAGCGATGCTCTCAGCCCTTGTCCATTGCTTGCCTGGTTCTGGGGGGACCCTTATACATTAAAGATGACAGCTGTCACAGAGAGCATTTTAAAACAAGCCAGTTCCCCCTGTGTGCCCGCTGAGTGTTTAAGTTTCTGTGTATAGCAAGTCCAAAGCAAACAGACATGTTCTTGAGAGGTGAGGTGATGTGGGACTAAGACGGGGGGGGGGGAGTGGAGGGGGGGGAGCAGCGGAGGCCACAGTATGGGGGAAGCCCACAGCTACCAGATGTGAACCGTTGGTCTCCTGTGTGTTCTTGAGAAGTAGGGCTGCATCATGAGCTTAGCTGAGCCTGTCTCTTGCCGTGTTGATCTGCCAGATAACCATGGAGAAACTTGGGTTTACCCCACCCTTTGCATGCATTCATGCATGCGTTCTTGCACCCACATGTTGTCCCCCCCCACACACACACAAGTGCACTCACCCGCACACAGTCACACACCACATCCGCAGCTGAGGTGTGACTAATACGAAACATCCCCCAAGAAGGTTTCCACAGTGCACCTTACACTGCGTGTCAACTGAGGTGTCTCTGGGCATCAGGGTCGTAGCTTGGATCACCCATCCCCTGCTGGCAGTAGTGTCTGACTACCGAGTGCATCTCCACATTTACAGTCCATGGGGACACAAAGATGATGTGCAGTTTTTGTCATTGGCAGGGAGCTCCTGGTAGACAAAGAAGACAGATGCGTGGGGATGAGTCCATAGTACTCAGACCCTCATGACTCCTTAGAGCCTCCCTGCCTCTCTCAAAATGAGTGCCACTCTGCCTCTCTGGTTTTGGAGAGTTCGTCTTGACTGAGGACTCGCTAAAGGCCATGCTAAGGAGCTCAGTCAGAGCTAAATCCCAGGCCTGCTGTATTAGGTCAGCAAATCTTCCCTGAAAAATGTTGATGCAGCTCCCGGGGCTGCATCATCTCAGAGTTTATTTTAGGCAGATGATTGCCTTCTAGGTCATTTGCAACCATTTAAGTTTCCTTGGCAGGAGAACATACTTGAATCAGCCAAGGCTCTTGGAGTTAGGGCTGGGGCATCATCTTTTCTTACATAGCCTTATGCCTTGACTGGCATTCATTCCAATGTCCGGATGGAGAAGGGAAAGAAGGATGGCAGTGCCCTGTTCTAAAGGCCTTGAGTTGTCATGTATGCCACGCTGACAACCTCACCATCTTTCTCGGCAGAATTATGTAGAGAGCCTGTGGAAGCCACAGCTCCTCTGGACCACTGAGATGTGGTTCCCATCCACTGCCCCCCAGTCCTAAGCCCTGTTTCAGCTCTGGGTACTGTATTCTTCAGTTCTCCAAATCCATCCTCTGAGTTGCCCTTAAGTCAGTCTGTGCTGCTCCCCATCTCAGGAGGAGGAGATCTCAGAGCTTACAGTCTGCCCACAACTGTTGGGATGTAAGTAATGACACCTGAGCTTGCCTCGCTGCTGAAATCTACTAAGGGGGGTGTTTCATGGGACTAATGTCTCTTGAAGTGTTCTGTGAGAACCTTCTAAAAAGTCTTTTACTGCTCTGAGACATCGGCTTCCTTGGCTGTACACAATAGGAGCTAGTCAAGTGTTCTTAGCATCTTTACCACTTCTCAGGTAAAATTTCTCCTAGAGATCCTGGGTCCTCCAAACGCTGTTTCCCTCTTGAAAAATCGATTACTCAGTAAACATTGGGGAGTAAGATGAGTTCTGACTTGATAGGTTGAAGTCAGGTAGATAGATCTATGTTGGCTTTATATAAACATATATCAGACTTTATACTGCATGTATTCAAATGTATTTTCATAAGATAGGTCATCTTGAATGTATATATGTTTCTATGTATATGTGCACTCATATCTACATACACATGCAATCTATATACTGTATAACATAGAGTCTACCCGTGGCTAGCAGAGCATCAGTGAGATTATGAGATTTGTGGAAAGCAAGAGTCATGTAGTCATTGTTCATTTTTTGATTGGCTTTTAGAAACTGGGTTGATACCATCTAGACTAGTGGTTCTCAACCTTCCTAATGCTGCAGCCTTTTAATACAGTTCCTCATGTTGTAATGATCCCTAACCCCCTCCCCCCCAATATGTTTTGTTTCTACTTCACAACTGTAATTTTGTTAAGCTCAAGGATCATAGTGTAAATATTCTTGGAGAAAGAGGTTTTCAAAGGAGTTGAGACCTACAGGTTGAAATCCCACTGGTCCAGATAGAAAGGTTAGAAGTAGCGTCAGGAAATCTTGGATTCCTCATGTCTAAGAATATCTGTGGTCTTTGATTGAGAACCTCTAGATTGGACAAAGACTCCTCTCCAGGTGTGATTTTTCTCCCTGAGGCACCTGCCAAAAAGTCCAGTGGCTCCACCCACATCACTAATAAGGGACCCTGTAAACTCTAGAGAGTAATTGGATTGGTAATTGCTATGGATGCTGTGTTTTGAGCCAGGTTTGGAGTGCAAGATGCCCCCTGTGCAGGCCACAGGAGGATAATTTGAGAATTCTCTAGCCTGTTCTGGTACATAGATGCTGGGCGTCTAGCAAGGACATTGGGCTGTTTGCTCTGGGTAACTATGGCAGCCCCTTTAAGGGCCTCGGGAGGATTTGAGTCCAGTCTCAGCGCTGGATGTTTGGCTGCGTCACCCAGAAGAATGCTTGCCTCCATGTAAGAGCTAGAGAGAAGACTCCCAGAAGCCAGCTATGCTATTCGGGCTCTGTGTGTGTGTGTGTGTGTGTGTGTGTGTGTGTGTGTGTGTGTGTGTGTGTGTGTTTCTGTTTCTTCCTGTTTAATGAGTAGGAGGAAAACTTCTGAGTAAATCTTGAGAGTTTGAGGTGGTTCTTTGGTACAGAACTTAAATTGGCATGTTTGGGGACTTTCTCACAGATGTCCTTGTGACATTTAACAAATGACCTCTGTGCTAAAATTGAGGCCCTGTCAGGGTACTCTTTGCAGTGATTTTTGAGAAGGGACCAGAAGGAATGAGGTATAAGAAGATGAAGGACAGAATGCATGACTGTTGGCCAAGGTCAGAGCATTTTAGCAAAAGGGCACGGAGCGGCCTGGAGAGAGGAAGAGATGTGAGTGAGTCGGCTGGGGCTTTTTGATGTCAGAATAATTTAGGGTCCTCAGGCCTTGACTCCTGGCTTCAGATTCCTTGAAGCTAACCTAAGCAACCTCTGGGCTTAGAATGGAGCCCTCATACTTGATTAGACAGTTTTTAAAGTAACTGCAATCACAGGTTGATTTATGCACCTGTAGCCCAACACCATAGGACACAGAGAGTCATGAAGAACCAGGATTGGAGGTAACCCAAGGTGGGCGAGAGAAAATATGCAGACAGTGGGGCATCATGCCAAGTACAAGAAGAAGCCAAAGGGGCCTTGAGACCTGAGCAGGGGCTCAGTCAGAGTCCATGGCAGGATGGTGAGCTGAAGGTACCCGAGGCGGGCAGCAGCACAGACTGACTTAAGGGCAACTCAGAGAGAGGATGGATCGAAGACTTGCGGAATACAGTACCCAGAGCTGAGGCTCGGCTTAGGACTGGGGATGAGGGAGCCAGTGGATGGGAACCACGTCTCAGTGGTCTGGTGGAGTGTGGCTTCCATAGGCTCTCTAGGTAGCATGTAAAGTCTGTTGCCAAAAGTTAAGATTGGCCGAGAAAATAGCATGCTCTCAGTTGGGGGTGCGGCTAGGCTGTGTCAGGAGCATGCTTGGGTGACTGGCAGTGGGTAAGGCAGCATGCTGTCTCAACACTGAGACCCTCGCTTCTTCTGGAGTGCTTGTTCTCTGGGAAAGCAGGTTGGATTGTCCTGCGGACCCGAAGCAAAGGCTTGGGTTATCCCCTCCCCTCAGTGCTCCATTCCTCTGAAATGGGATTGGTGCCGCCTCCCTCCTTGGATGTGTGAGCATATATGCCCAGAGGGTGGATAACCGCTCCCTGCCCTTGACCCCTGCTCAGAGTAACTGGGCAGATGTCACCCAGTCTTCTCTTGCCTGTGCACATGGACATCCTTCTGTCTGTTCCCTGGGGATGTCCGGTCATTCCCAGGCAGATGTTGGGTAGTAATTAGTCAGCCCTAACTTTACAGGTTCAACGACTTGTTGTCTAAAATTTTAATAACTACAGAAAAGCAGAGTGCTGATTTATTAAAAATTAATCGGGGGGGGGGGGCTTCAGCACAGGGTCCTGGAGGGAAAGAAGGCAGGTGGTGGGAAGGAAGCGCTGCGTAAGGCCATTGTTTCTGACCTGTCTGCCTTCATTAGTTCATTAGGAACACAGGCCCAGCCTGTGCCTTCCACTCAGCCAGGGAGAGGGCAGCCCCATACAGGTCTCCTATGAGGAGGCGCCCCCACCTCAGGTTTGTTATGGGCGCTGTAGAAAGTCCCACAGATTTGTGACTTCAGCTGCAGAAATCCTGTGTGTCCCAGCCCTGGGGCTAGTGATGAGAGGTAGAACGGCAGACTGGGGACCCAGGGTGACCCTGTTTCAGGCCTCCTTCCTGGCTGTTGACAGGCCCTGCTGGCTGTCACTGCTGTTCTTGGGTTTGTAGACATGTCTCTCGGATCTTTGCCGGTTTGGTTTCTTTCCGTGGCCGCCTCCCTGTGTACTTATCTGCGTCCTCAGTCCACCTTTCCTGTTAGGACCCCAGACCCATTAGGATCCAGGTCCTTCCCTCCTCCAAACTGACCTCATTTTAACATAGCTAATTAAAATCTTCAACAACTCTGTTTCCAAACAGGGCCATGAAACTGAGGGACATGAAGTTAACACCACAGCAGATTTGTTTTAAGGAAACAGTGTAACCTGGACTAGCTTCCTTCTTCTGCCCTTATCTAGCCTTCCTGGCTTCTTTGAGCCTGCCTTATTCCTTCACACTCGGCACACCACACCCTCCATTCCTGTTGCCCTCTTACCCGCCCTCATCCTTCTGTGGTCCACCTTAGGATTTGGGTCACTGTCATCCAGCAGAAGTGGGCTGATGCCTTCCTGTGAGCTAACCCTACCCTTACTTTCTGCAGTAGGTGAGTGCCATGTTTATCTGAACCCCAAACATCTTCCTCTCCCAGTCTGAAGGATTCTCTGCTAAGAGATTGAGGCAGTCCACTACCCACAATTTACTTCCAAGCAGGACTGTAAGGCGGGGACAGGAAAAAAAGGAATCCCTGTGAGTCTGCATACTTGAGAGAGAATTTCCTTTTATCGATCAAAAAAGCTTCCAGCACAGGGCAAGGACATCTCCTGCTATCGTTTAGAGTATTTCCTCCTTAGGGGCGAGCCAGGCAGGCACAGTGCCGAGCTAGCCAAGTTGGAATTCAGCAAGAGGGGGATGTTGGCCCCCACAGCATCATGGGCCATTAAGCCTGTAATGTGGCAGAGGCCTCTGGGTTCCTGTCTTCCTTGTTAATTGCCAGGATGCCGCATTTTTCTCTGCTGCTCCGGATGGGTGTCATGCCTTCAAACACACGTTCTTCTGTGGTTGTTCTTTCCCTGGGCACCGGCGACGACCTGAGGTCCTACGCTGCGCGTCTCAGAATCCACTCTAGTCCTTGTGAGTGGAGTACCTCTCTCCCTGCTTATGGTTTGGTGGCCTTGACTGTTCTCCACCTTTGCTAGGACTCCTGACTCATTTGCCATCTGGGAAGAGTTGAGTCTGGAGCTCCCTGCACTGTGGAGGTGGTGATGGGGATGGCAGACAGATTTGGGGGAACCTTTGATTAGGACCAATAGTTTTGAGATGACTTTTGCTCTTGGGGAATTTCCAGCATGAGTAAAGTTAGAGGCTCCTGGGGTTTTGAGAAAGCTCTCTCTACCAAGCCTCTCACAGTTTCTCTTTCTGCGATCATTCTCCTCCCTGCCAAGGTTGCCCCTTGCCTAGTGGTCATGCACCAGTCCTGGGTTCTGCCCCACTATCTCAGCGCCCCGTTTCTTCCCTCAGCTGGTTATCATAGTCAGAATTTCTAGCACATTCTTCCACCTGGCCCTCTAGCCTTCACAGTCCAGACATGTCTAGCTTCCCTCTGTGACGTCTGTCTCACAGTGCCATCTACTTGCTTTAGTCCCATCACTGCCCCCAACCCCAGATAGCATGGCTGAAATGCCCTGTATTGTATTGATAGCTTCCCCAAGCTTGTCAAACCCAGGTAGCTCCAGCCTTCAATGAGTTCTGTTTAGTCATCCTCCCATGACCCAGACAGGATGTCTGGCCACACTCCCATGTTATTTCTTTGTCATTTTCTGGTTTCTTAACCTAGACACCCCCCAACTAGCACTGGTATCATTGGTTGGGGCTTACAAAGTACCTTTGCTTGGTCTCCCTGGGTGTTTAGTTTGGTTCAGTGTAGCTGACATGTGGATTTATAGTCAATACACACCTTATTGGCTTGGGATGTGCCTGTTTCCTTGGTTGATCTATTGAAGGATGAAGCTGGTGAGGGGATGTTGACTATGGGGAAAAAGCAGAGGCATGGGGGTGCGATACAACAGCAGAGTTACTGGACGGATGGAAGCAAGCGAAAGGAGTGTACCCCCTTTTGGAAGCGTCCTGCTCTAAAACAGGAGGATCAGAGAGACTGGACATAGCTAAACCCGTTTCTCTGAGGAATTATACAAGGAAGACTAGCTGATGCTCCTTGGTACACACTCTTAGAAGGCCTGGTGGTTCGTGGTAGGCCAGTGTGTTTCTGTTTCTCTCTTTTCTCTCTCTGGACATGGGTCCAGAGGGCAGCTTGCAAAGGACCTCCTGCTTCCGCTCAACAAGAAGATGATGGATCTTGCCAGAAGTCCTTAGTTCTGAGTGGAAAACATTCCGTGGCTGGCTGGGACTATGGTGGTAGTGGTAGAACTCTTTTGTACCCTAGCAGGTCACAGGGGGTTCATCCTAAGCAAAGAGGGGAGTGGGGTGAAGAAGGAGGGAGGGAAGAGAAAGAGAGTAAATGTAAAAGAGAACAGGGATCCATTGTCAGGCAAGACAGAGCCTGTGATCCTGTACCCCTAACATGATAGTGTGACAATGTCTTGAACCCTCTTGTTAAATGGTGTCTCCTTGCTTCCTGCTGGCAGTTTCTATTTTATCCCTACTGTCCCCTGTCTCCACTGCCCTGTCTTAGACTACCTGAGTGTATCCCTTTTTTGATGGAGCCTCTAGGAATAGTTTTAAACATAAAGATACTGCCTGTTCTAGTGCTGTCGTCTTTCCGCGTAGTCCAGTGAAGGACTGCTTCTGAAACCTAAGATGATCACAGACACCAGTCTCAAAGCCAGAGATCCAGGGCGGGGCTGTAGCTTGGCAGTAGAGTAGAGTCTTTGCTTGTGTGAGGTCCTGGGTTCAAGCTCCAGTACTATGAGACCAAGCCTCAAACAAACACACAAACAATAAACAGACTGACACAAAACACAGACAGATCCTCCTTCTGGGATCCTTTCTTTAGTGGGGAGGTGGGCCATTGTCCTGGTTTCCTCTGAGGCTGCTTTGGTGTTTCCACTATGATAAGACTAGTTGTCCTTATTGAATTTAGACTCTTCCCAGATCCAGTGGAAGACAGGCAGATGGGCATGGAGGAGACTGCAGCCCAGTGTGAGACAGCTACCTTCTCTGGCCTGTCTTTACAGAGGCTGTAGCACCTACCTAGGCTACAAGAGAATCCCAGTGGAGGAGCTGAACTGAGTTGAGCACACTAAGTTGAGCCTAGTTCCCCTCGCTGGCTGCCTCCTGGACACCCCCCTCCCCGCCCCAGCCTGAAACTGGGGTGTCCTTAGCTGTGCATCAGTTTCTTTAAGCCGCCAAGAAGGCTGAAGAACATACAGCTTTATTACGATATGCTCTTAGAGACCATTCGCTCAGCTCTGAGCCCGGGAGAAGGTTTCCAGGGTCTATTAGGCAGCAAGTGCTTTGATGGCTTTGGAATCATAAGGTTGATTTGAAAAATTGCCACCTAATGGCTTACAACTGGAATAAATTTCTCGAAATTGGACCTTGGAGAGAGACTTGGGTGCACACAGGGGGAGCCTCTCCCCAGTGCACCACACACCACACTGGGCGAAGGTGCTATTCTCTGTGGCCATCGGGGCCAGGAGTCCCTCTCTAATTAGGCAAGGGACCCTGTCACTCTTCATTTCTCAATTTGGACCCAACATTTAGCGGCGGCCACTGTGGGGAGGCTTCAAACAGGAATTTCTCCCCACTGGCCTTTAAAAGACCAGGGCCTGAGAATTCTTGAAAAATTAATGGGGTCTCTGTGGGTTCTTCCCACTCGCTGGTAACCCGGCCTCTCCCAGGCCCGCTGTGGCTGAGCGGCATAATGGCCTCCCAGCAGCCGCTCTTTTGTATGCAAATATGACCTAAAGAAGTCCGGGAGGCAGCGGGCCATTGTTGCCAGAGACCGAGATTTCAAACAGCCAGGAGGCTTTAAAATATTCCAGGCAGATATTGAAAATGTCAGCAGCAGGTTTTTTTTCTACTTACTTCTTACCTAGATCCCCTTTCCCTCCCCCCTCCCTCCCCGATACCCCCACCCCCACCCCACCATCCATAAAATATAATCAAAAAGCTGGTAAATAATTTAAAGAACTGCCTCAAAGGATTTGCACACTAGAAAGAGACTCCTTTGCTTGGTTTAAAGTAGGGGGAGACTGTCCCCCTCTCCCCCCATGATATTTAAAATATTCAGGAGTGTCCCACAGGGTCTTGAACTCATAAGCGCCTACATTTTTCACTATGTTCTCATCCCCTCCTTTCTTTATTGATTTTTTTTTTTTTTTGGTTGCTGTTGGCAACATTTAGGTCCAACTTTCAAATGAAAGTCCTATTTTAGATGCTTGTCTTAAGTCAGACTGACTTGAGGTCTGTTACCTTTATCTGAGTTCCACGTCCCTGCTCTCTAGTCTGTGACTTTTCTTCCCTATTCCCTTCTTTCAGAGGAACCCTTTACCTTCTTGGTAGAAGGCACTGGTAGCTTAGATGTGGGTGGGGCCTCTTGCGCATCTACTTCTAGAAACTTCCATCTACTTCTAAAAACTTCCTCAGCTAGGATGGGGGCCACCAGGCTCACCCTGCTCACCTTGAGAAGGGAGAGGTGTGGTTAGGCCTCTGACTGCAAATGGAGTGTGTATATGAAAAACTTCAGGCATCGATCTCTAGGAAGAGCTGTCAAATGTGAGTGCATTTCTGCATTTCCCAGAAGTCCTGGAGCCAGGATATGGCTGGCCAAGGGAGAGGTGATTGTGGCTGGTTGATAGAGCCTGCCCAAGTATTGGGTGAATGGAAGAGAGAAAAGTATTGATGTAAGAGTAGAAGGAAGGACACCGAGAGAAAGAAAGAAGGACAGATGTGTAGATAGAAGGGCAGATGAAGGCATTTTTGGGTAGTGGCCCTAGTCAACAAAGGTCACTTCCCTCCTGCCCTGGTCTCCTAGTTTAGCAATTGCTCCATACCGAGAGAATGGAAAGGGGACTACGGATCAGACACCAGAGGCCTTGTGTGATTTCAGGTGAGCTGAGAGGGTGTGTGCTTAAGGGTGCTATGAGTTCAATACACGATGCTCCTTAGAAACCAGCAGTGGATACTCATTCCCCATCTCTGCAGCTGGGGACCATTTGTCATTAGCACAGGTGGGAGAGGGAAGGCTCCTGGGGAAGGGTGAGGACTCTCCGGCTGCTAAGTTCATGCTTGTTTGGTGACAAACAAGGCGGCCTGACAAAGGTCTCAAGGCCTGATCGGAGCACTTTGCCTGCCCCCAGGCTGGTCCTGGACAGCACAGCTGAGGTTGGCACGGTCTGCCCAGACCGTAGATGGTGACCTGAGAGGAGTCCGTAGCTCATCATGTCTCCCAGAGACACCAGACCACTTCTTGTTTTGTTTCTGTAAATGACCTTCTGGTGATTTATTTCTTCATCCTTGAAATCTGGCTTTCCACAACAGGCAGGCCGTGCCCTATGTTTACCCTTCAACATGGCTGCCCAGGACTAGCTCTCCCTTTGTTTCTGTCTTGGAGGCTGAAATAGACCTTATATAGTACACATGGTACAAATGTACACAGTTGATAGCTGTCTAAGGAAACCTTGGTGGGTATCAAGAACCCTCTTATGCTCTGAAATCCAGAACTGCTCTGGCCTTGTCTCCTCCAAGAAGTTTAGGTCCCCGCCTCGGCTCCCAGCCCTGGCTCTTTTCTTATTTTAAAGCTGCTAAGAAGGGAGACGAGAGAGGTCTATGATCTGTAAGCATAAAGGATTTTTAAACTAAACAAGAAAACCAATTATTTTTCTAACTGCTTTACTCTTTCAAATCTTTCACTGTAATGGAGATTTAGAACCCATCACAGTTGGGCTATTATTTCTGTGTAAACAGTGTCATGCCCTATTGCACCAGGCAAACAGTCAATTTTTTCCATTACACTTAGACACAGATGACGAAGGTACAGAGTCCATGGTCTGCCGAGGAGGTTTTAGTTGATGAGTGTGCATGACTGACTGTGATTGGCAATGAGGAAAGGGTTAAGGTTTTTTTTTTTTTACCCTGGAGTACTCTAGTGGCCCCAGAGCCCTGTCACACTAAAGGCTCAGAGACAGAGAAGAGTTGAGCAGACCTCAAGGGCAGCCAATCAAAGGTTTCTTCAAGTTGGTAGGAAAGCATGATCCCTGGGGTTCCTTCCTTCAGGGTCTGGTCATGGAGCTTTTGAAGAGCACACCTGTTCTAGTTTGGGTTCTGTCTCTGTGACAGAACACTGACCAAACACAGCTTGAGGAGGAACGGGTTTGCTTGGCTTACATGCCTCATCATGGTCTATCGTTGAGGGAACCCGAGGTAGGAACTCCAGCAGGGCAGGGACCAGGCGGTGGGAACTGAAGCAGAGACCCCAGAGAAGTGCAGCCCACTGTCTTGCTCTTGAAGCTCATTTTCAGTGACCTTTCTTCCATCTCCCAGGGCCACTGTCTACAAGTGGAATGCCCACAGTTGCCTGGGCCCTCCCATATCAACCATGAATGAAGAAAATACTTGCTTACAGGCCAGTCAGGAGGAAGCATCTTCTGCCAAGATGACCCAATTTGTATCAAGATGATCAAAAAACACAAACAAAAACACAAAAACAACAACAAAAATAATTTCTGGTATCTCTGGAATAAAATTTACAGACTTGTGTAGCCCATAGCACTTCTTTCCTACAAACCATGACATGCTCTCTACCCATGCTGACATGGGAAGCTTTCTGTTCCCTCATCAACTTATTGTATTGTATTGTAAGAATGCTATAGCTGTCTTTAGACACACCAGAAGAGGGTGACAGATCCCATTAGGGATGGTCGTGAGCCACCATGTGGTTGCTGGGATTGGAACGCAGGACTTTTGGAAGAACTGCTGAGCCATCTCTCTAGCCCAGTCAGGTTCTTCCTTGACAGTGCTTTTGGACCATCGGTACTACCTGATTTTGCTTTCTGCCGATTGCCTACTGCCATGATGGAGCACTTCAGGGAGCACTGTTTGCTCACAGTGCTGGCCACACAGCTGGCCATCTGAGAAGCAAACGACACTGACCACTGCCATACCACTGTTTTATTGATGCTCCTGGTCTGGGCTCTGGATACTTGAATTTATACCTTCTGCATTGTGTCTATAGCTTAGTCTAGGCTTGTAAAGCTGGATTGCCGAGGGACCCAGCCAGCCAGTCTTTATGAAGCACCTTTGCGTACAAGCACTATACTTAAAGATGAACTGTTTGTCCTGAGTACCTAAGAGGACTTTTGCTGTTCCTTCAAGGAGGGACTCATTCAAAGTGAGTCTCTCACCCCTCATCTGTAGGAGATGACACACACACACACACACACACACACACACACACCACCTGCGCTTGAGTATCTTTCTTATCTAGTGGAGGCAGATGTTGATAGTGCCGTAAGCCTCCGGGATGCGCACTCACACCTCAAAGCCCAGGCTTCTGGGAAGTTACGGGCATCTAACAAGAAGAGAGAGAGATGCATTCAGTTCTGGCCTTTATCCTCCCTGGGAAGCCCTCTCTTTTGGGTAGTCATGCCCTCCCATCCTCAGAGGTCAGGGTGGCGAGAGAGAGTGCTGGTGAGATTAAAGTGCTGTTTTCTCCCACGGCCAGTGAACTCTGCTTTGAGCAAGGCCAAGTGCACAGGTGACGGGTCTCCCCAAAAAATGAACCAAGAGGAAACTCGCACCTCACAGAAGATGCCTTCTAAAATGTCCTCATGGGTTTGACTGAACACTGGTCCCAGTGTAACTCGGCAGGCGCACTGAGACTCGTTCCTGGACTGACTTCCCTCCTTCACAGGCCATTCTAGGGAGAAGCCCTTGCAGGTTCTGCCATTGCTGGGGTGGCAGTTGGGTTCCTGGAGGACAGATAGAGGGCTGTCCTTCTCCCCAACTAAAGGTGATAAGAAGGATGGGACTGCCATCTTAGAGGTTAGGAGCACCTTTGGGGCCACTGTGTCTGAATTCTGATTCCTTCCCTGTCAGCCCTGTGATCTTGAATAAGTCCCTTAATTATGAGCCTTATTTTGTTTATCTCTAGAATGGGCTAGTGATGGTGGGAATAGCATCTATAGGAATACTCTTTATATATAGGAGACCATGTATATAAGCCTTAATAAACAACCCCATATGGCCATAGCTGCTCTTATGGTCACCATCTTCATCTTCTCACACTACTATGGCCTTATACACTTGCGGCGAGCTCCACATGCATCGACTGTTTTTTTCTCCACTTACAAGGAGCCCCTCCATCACTGAGGTGTCTAGCCAAACAGCTTTTTCATTAAATATGCTAACCGGCAGATCACCTTCCCTTCCCAAGAGCACAGAGCTGCCTGCCTGGGGATTTGTGCATGTATTTTGTCTGTGATGCATAATACATACGTGTGTGAGTATGTGTGTGCACTCCCTCCCTGGGATGTATATATAAGTCATTCCCCCAAAGAGAGATTTATTTCAAGGAACAAATGCTTCTGTTTAGCTTCTGTGTGGATCTGATCCAGCCCCAAGCTGTTACCATGAGTCGAATTCATTGATGGAAAAAGGAAATGAAAACAAACGTTCCCTGACATGGGGCATTTCCGTTGGGGGCCCCTGGGAATTCTCCTCCTCTATTAAAATATCTACCAAATTGGACAGAGGAACTTGGCAGCCACAGCCTGAGCTCTCTAATTGTTTCTGTGGGGTATGAGCAGGAGCTAGACTTTGGCCTCTCTTCCAGAACCTTCTCACTATTGAAGTAGGAAAGGTGGCTGAGAACCCCATGGCTGGGCAAGTGTCCAGCGATGGCCAGGGGTCAATGCATTCTCCCTGGCCTGCTGGAAACCCCCACTGGTAAGTTTTGGGGGCTGGGGACGTAATTGCGGGAGCTCGAATTCCTGAGATGGTCTGAGCCTTCTGCTTAGCCTCAGCAGACAATATGAATGTGGTTTTGATCACAGGCAGCTGACAGGAGGAAAGCCAGACTTATTATGATTTGACCATTTCTCCATTTGGTCGCGCCCCTCCCTCATCCTCCCGCCCCCGCCCTTTCCTCTTCCTTTTGGGGAAGATGTTTCTTTTATGAATGAATTTGCTTCAGGGGACAGAGTTCACCATGGAAGAGGAGAGTAAGAATCAGGTTCGCACGAAAGCGTGAGAGGAGAGTGTATGCTGATCTGCAGTATCCAAGCCTGTGACTTACCCTTCTGTCTTTAACGAGGTGGGGGGATGGGGGGGGTAGTAGCAGTGTTTTCTGAGACGTCAATCAAGAAAGTCGGTTGCGGTTCATTTCATGGTTATCTCCTTTCCTCCGAGTTTCTGGGTAGTAATAGATGTCCCCATTATACACATCTGGATGCCGTATCTCAATAGTCAAATAGTGTGCGAAAGTCAAATAGTGTGCAAAGCATTTGCATCTCTGGCAGATCAGATCCTAAACAAGGGTTTTCCACCTGGCCACAGAGTACTACATGCCATGGACAATGTCCTGTATGTCTTTCACTGTCCTTTGGCCATGTCTCCAACACAGACACACACATACACACACCAGTAGAAGTCAGTCTTCTATGATTGAGAACCTCCCATATCCTGTTCCTCTGGGTGGGAGCATCACCCTTAGTACTTAGGTGACAGTGGGTTTCTGAGGAACTGTGTAAATCCACAGACTTATTTAGTGACTGTTGTATGCAGGCACAAGAAGTTGTTGGTCCTCAGTCACAGCAGGAGCCCTGTGCTCAGGTGCTGAGGAAATGTCCAGAAAGGTCAGACAAGGTTCCCTCTCTTCATGGTGAGCCCAAGTGAGAAACAGGCTCACAAGCTTGGAGAGTCCTAGATGCTGCTTCATCTGCAGCTCCTGCCTGGGCGAGCGGACAGTGCGTACCGTGGGTACCTGTTGAAGGTGCTCCAGAACCACGCAGATCACACAGGAGTGAGGAGAGAGAGAGAGAGAGAGAGAGAGAGAGAGAGAGAGAGAGAGAGAGAGAGAGAGACTGACTCTCTGGGCTTTGTCTCATTCCTCCTGAGGAGCTGGTGGCCAGTGGAGCCAACTAATGTAAGCTGCCGCTTCACTTCTGCAGACCTGAGTTCCTTTCTTATCTCTCAGAGCCCAAAGTTGTTTTTCTTAAAATTCCTCATAGCTTTTGGAAATTTGCCTCAAAAGCAAACAAGACGAGGCCAAAGCTCCTGGGCCTTCGCCCTTATAGTTTCAGTTAATTGGTGCCAAAAATATCTCTTCATACTACCAGTGACTTCATGTCTCAGGGTGTGTCGGACCCACAGAGACACCAGGATGGGTTCCTTGGGAAAGTGAGGACCTCCAGAGAGGAGTTAATGAGAAAGACTCGTGAGTGTGAGTGTGTGTGTGTGAGTGTGTGTGTGTGTGTGTGTGTGTGTGTGTGTGTGTGTGTGTGTGTAGTCTCTTATACATACAACACACATGGACACATTCAGGCACACAAAAGGAGTACAAGGTTGTTCTTTTTTTTTCTCCTTTAAACACTCCAAGAAGGCTTTCAGACTCCTCATGTCTACCTGTCCCCACTCCTGTCAGACTCCTCCAGTCTGGCCGCACCCCCCACCCCCACCCCCTAGAAATCTTGGTTAAGCCTTAAGACTCAACAACAACAAAGAACAAAGCCACAGCTGATCTCCCCCTTCTGACAGTGTCGGCTGTGAACTGAAGATCTGAATAGCCTTTAAAATTGTTTTATTGTTGTCAGCTCCGCAGAGTGGTGTGTAATCTTCGTGTTCTGGAGAATCTTTAATTGGCACAAAAGGGCAGTTTAGCCGGCATCTTGTAGGAGGTTTGTCATGCAAACGGTTAGTGCCTGCCACTCACAACAAGCAGGACTATCTGGGCTGATTTGCATCAGTAGCTCCCTCTGGTTAATAGCTTTGAATGCTTCCTGGGGAGTCCCTGAGCAGAAGTCAAGGGGAACCGAGGTGACTCTCCTGCCTCTACAGCCACACTGCCGTGCAGCTGTTTATGCCCCACCCCACCCCTGTCACTTTCCCCAGAGCCTGGGTAGGGTGGGGCAGAGAGGAATACAGTGACTGCACCGGAGACAGGAGCTTCCATAGGTGAGAACCTTTAGCTCCAAAGCCATTTTGTAGTTATTAAAAGCAGGGGATCTGTAGAAAGGTACCTGGGTTTGGGTCATGAGCCAGACACTATCCTTCTTGTCTGTGCTGATCAGGGGGGATGCTGGCTGGTGAATTAACTCAGTACCCTCCAATTTCAGTGGCTAACAGCAGTTTTTAACCTGTGAGTTGAAACCCCTATGGGGAGTCAAACAGCCTTTTCACAGGGGTCACTGACCTAAGACCATTGCAGTACACAGATATTTACATTCGGATTCATAACAGTAGCAAAATCACAGTTATAAGTAGCAGCAAGAATAATCTTACAGTTGGGGTCACCACAACATGAGGAACTATATTAAAGGCTTGTAGCATGAGGAAGCTTGAGGAACCACTGCTCTAACACAATAGGAGTTTTCTTCTTGCTCATTTGACTATTCCAGGTGGAAGCTCCTGGTTGGCCTTTCTCCCATGCAGTGATTTAGGGACCTAGATTCCCAGAGTCTTACAGCCTTACCCCAGGACCTCTGTTAGTAGCTGGGGCCGGAGGGCCAGCACACTGAACAAAGCTTTTCAGATTTGTCATCTGTCTGATTGAACCCTGAGACATGCTTCTGATTTTCAAGTAGGGAAATAGGGACTCAGAGGGGTCCAGCAACTCGTCAGAGGCCACACAGAAACATTTGCATTGGCACTCCTGAAGGCCATATAAAACCCCTGAACCCCACCCACCCCGTAGAGCCTCATTAAAAAAATGTGACCAGGGTTCTTTCTTTTCCGAAGCCCTTATTCTATGTGGCCCTCTGCCCCTAGTTTGTGGGTCTTTGGTTTGGGGGCTTTGCTCTTGAGTAAAGACGGGAATTCAAACAGCCTTAGCTTTGAAAAGGCACAGGAGGACATGGGGGAGAATTCTAGCCTCTGTTCTTGCTTGGTTCAGAGGTCTGTATCCTGAGCTCTGTGTGTGTGTGTGTGTGTGTGTGTGTGTGTGTGTGTGTGTGTGTGTGTAGCAGTGTGAGAAGCTGTTTATCTGTCCTCTGGAGAGCTCAACACAGCAGGTGGGCCCCCACAGAAGGAGTCTCTTGACAAGCAGGCCTCTCTCTTGACACAACTGCCTGTTAATTCTGTGTCTGGCAGTTCCTCCTATAGGCCACTGCCAATGAGCCCGCCTGTTCCTGTGCTTGACGCCGCTGATCAGAAACGGGTTTCCTTTTGACGCCCCCGTGCTGTTCTCGACAAGGCCTTGATCAAATAGCAGAGACTAGTTAACCAAAGCCCCATCCCTCGGCATCTCCTCCCATTCCTGTGCCCCCCATCCCTCTCCTGCAAGCCAAGTGACATCGACAGCTGCAGGAAGCATGAGCTTGGGACCCCACTCCAGGCTCTGCAGAGGCTGAACGTATTCCAGTAAAGTCCCCTGGGTGCTCTGAATGGGCTCTGGCCTCTCTGCAGATGCACATCCCACCCAGTGGCATAGACTCACTGAAGAGGCCCCCATTCGGGGCCCTGCTTTTTGTGTTGGAAGTTGGTAGGTTGGCAACAGGCATAGCTCCCAGAGACCCATGGGCTCTCAGAGAATGTTCTCTCTTCATAGATGAGGACTCAGTGTGCCTTTCTCTCCTGGGAGATTCCTGGCAGGAAGGTTAGGAATGTGTGACTATTGTAAGAAATAGTGGAAGGCCTGACTCAAGAGTCTGTCACTGCCCCAGTCCAGTGGCCTCCCCAGCGTTTCCTGAAGACACCTCGACTGTAGAGGGGGCGCACAGCTGTTCTGTCTTCTCTCTCTGCAAGGATGCTGACTTTGGCAGCTTAGAGCAGATTTAGAGAGCAGGGCCCAAGAGCTCCTGCCAGCCTGGTCCTGGAAGGACCTGCCCACCTAGGAAAGTTTTGGGGATATGTGTTCCCTGCCTTTATAGCCTTGCAGCAAAGGCTGAGCTGAGCTAGGCACACGGAAGTGGAGTATCCCTGCTGACTGAGGCCCTGAGCACACAGTCCATGAGAAGAGTACCCCTTCTTGGCTCTGGAATGGTTGGCAAAGGAGATCAATGACTTGTGAAAGGTATCACATTGAAGGGATCGTGCCTAGTATGGCCCAGATTCTAGAAACCTCCGTGTCCAGTTGACTTTTGTGCACAAATCTTCAAGGTATTTGTTTTCTCCAGGACACAAGGACAAGTTCAATGTCTGGTTTAAAGGGGGGGGGGGCTTTTATTTGTTCCTTAATTCTTCTGGTTTGTTTCAAATTACAGAACTTGAAGCCTTTCAGACACTTTGCCAAATGTTACACCCCCCCAGTTAAAAAAGAAAAGGCCACAGTCCTCTGATGCCTGTATTTTCAGAGTTCTATCTGTCCCCAAACCAAAGGGAGATAGATAGATTACTGCTGACGTCTCTGTTATATCCAAGGCCAACGCTTAGGTCACCGGGTTTTTGAATTCTCATATTGAGCCAGCAGTGTGATAAGGGCCACAGTGAAGTTCCAGAATGCCTGGGTGAGAAGTACTGCATGCTCCTCAGAGCAGGAAGGGTTCTATCTAGGTTTTGGTGTTAAAGAAGTCTGGCTTTTTGGCCTCGGGCAGGGGGCCAACCCGTTTGTTGTATTATGCCTTCTTCCCGTCACTAAAACACAAATTTGTTTTCTTTACAAAAAAAACAAACCGGGACTCAGCCGTGTGATCCTTTTGAGGGAGTGACTCCTCTCCCTCTTTGCTATCTATTTGTTGATTCTTTCATTTGTTCAAAGAGTCATTGAACAGCTAGAGTGCCAAGTGGCCTTCTGGGCACTAAGGATGCTTCGCCAAACAAACCAGACAAACCCCAGCCTGCTAACCAAACAGTTTGTGCTTGATGGGAAAAGGAGGCAGATGACAAAGTGCCGGAGGGGTGGATGGGATGGGAGCCAGAGCCTGCTGGTGTGACCTGGCATCCTGGCCACTAAGGGTTACGGGAACTGACCGTAAGGGAGTTAGAGTAAGCTGAGATTAGAGCTGCATCTCCAGCTCTTCGTTGGAGGATGGAGTTTTGGGTCTTGGGGTGGAGGGAGAGGTAACCCCTCTCCATACCTGGCACTAGGGATCTGAGATGTAAAGAGAATATTTTACTGAGATCCCAGACCCCCCGAGGCTTCTCAGTACTGTCCTTTGGACTCACTAACTCTTCTCATTGGTCTTTATGGCCTTGTCTTTTCTAGAATAGGCCTGGATTTCTCATTCCTTCATTAAGCATACTATCCTGTGTGCTCCATTTTTATACTGAAAGTTTAACTCCAAGCCGTATTTAATTTTTTAGATTTTTAAAAAACTTATTTTTATTTTATGTGTATTGTCTGTATACCATGTGCCTATAGTACCCATCCACCCATATATTTAATGATGGGAAATTCAGTGTTCTTTTTGAGCAGTAGCAGGAAGGACATGCCAGAGATTCAGGACTAGGAGTCTGGGAAGCAAAGATGGGAAGAACGCTTATACTGTAATAGTCTGTCCCAAGTCTAGCCACAGAGCTGGGGACTCCGCTTGTCTTTCAGCCAGCAAACAGGACCCATATTGTGATGGTGTTAGCCACAGACGAAGCAGTTTGAAGCTGGAAAAGAGAATTCTTATCACTTTCATCTGAGTATCTACCCCAAGCTATCAAGTGATGGATTCAGAAACTTGAGATTGGATCACGTGACACTTACCAGGCCTATCCCCACCTCTTGCCTTTGCGTGTCTGGGTTGCAGACCTCAGCTGCAGAGATGACATGCTATAGATAGACCAGAGGAAAAGGTTTGGTGCAGAAATCTCATGTTCTTAGAACCTCTGTACACTCTATGTGTTAAGGCAAGCTTTCCCAGTCTTTAGCCTGTGCTGGTCTTTATTTGCTTGGTTTTGTAGTTGTTATGATGGTGGTGGTGGTGGCGGCAGTAGTGGTTGTTTTTGAGAGTCTTTCACTAGTAGCCCTGGATGGTTTGGAACTGACTATGTAGACAGTACTGGCCTTGATCTTCCTGCTTCTGCCTCTGGGGTGCTAGGATGAACGCCGTACCTTACTGTACCTGGCTACCATAAAGTTTTCACAAGTTACTTGTAAGTTACTATAAAACTAGCCATACTCTAGGGATTTTGAATACTAGGTGACTGTCAACAAGGAGGTGACTTCAGTTTTATACCTACATGTGACTAAGGCACTTTGAACTTCATGGCCGTGCCCATGATGTTGGAGATGATGATGACGCTGGTAGGGAATTCATGTGATTGCAGGCACTCTTCCTATCAGTCAGACACACGCAGCTCTGGAGAAGCAGAGAGCCATTTCCTGAGGATCTGTGATAATGATGGGCTTTTCCCAAGGCCTTTGAACCATTTGGTATGCAAAGACTCCTCGGCTTCAGTAACTGGGTGTTCTAGCAGTAAAGCAGTTTCTTCTCTTGGGTCGATTTCCTGGAGGCGATTGCAGAATAGCAGCTAGCAGCTAATGCTTTTCAAAAGCGCTGTCTCCACTTCATTGCAAAGCACAGGGCCAAAATAACCTGTAACCTATTCCATCCAAATAAATAAGTCTGCTTTCAAGGTACTGTCTTCTTCATAAAGATCCTTTTTGTCGAAACCTAGAGGCAGCATATGCTTTTGCCCTTCAAGTGATATCACTGATACTGAAAAAGCTATAAAATAACCATAGTTGTCATTGAAACTCAACTTTGCCTCTCTCCCACTCTGCTAGTAACTAGATCTCCTGGAAGTTTTTTTTTTTGTAAAAGCTGATAATTGTGGTGGAAGTGTTTTCTTCCACAGAGCCCTTCTCAGAACCACTCAGCTCTTAACTTGATAGGGTCCAGATATCCCAAGGAAGAGAAATGTTCCATTTGAGAATGTAGAGCTCGTCGGAGGTCAGAGCCCTAACTTTTAGCCCTTTGCAGAAGTAGCAAAGAAATTCCGGCAGCTGCGGTAGATCGTGGCCTCTGAGGGACTCTGCTGCTGTCAGGATCAATCTAGACCTCGGCTTGAACATGGGGCGGTCTGTGCTCGTTAGATTCCCAAATGTTATTTGGCTTGATTGCAGCTTTTTATACAAAGGAGTTGAGACATGAGGAGGAAAGATCATACAACTATAAATTGCAAGACAGGTTCTTATGAAATCAGTAAATTATTCATTTAACGCTTTGCCCCTTCTTGCTTTCCTGTTGCTATGACACCTCAAGATGGAAGCCAATCTGTCCATTGGCCCAAGAGAGCCTGAACACAGAGGCACCCAGTCCTGGAGGAAGGCAGACGATGCATTCCATACAACCTTCAGCTGGCCACATGATAAATTGCCTCTTTATCTGGCAAATTCCAAGGAGATCTACTAGAGAGGACAGAAAGAGATATCTCACAGTGGCTAACGTTTCTTGGAAGAGACCCAGCCGTCCCAGGGTTTGAGTCAGAGTCTGTTTAAGAACACATTATGAATACATTGTGTGCAAGTGGCGTGCCTGTCTCCTGGGAGGCTGGAAACACCATGGGCTTGTAGTTGCTTTGGCGTCCGCGCCACAGTGAACGCCTGACTTCATTTATTACTTTGATGGGCAAAGAAAGCTGCCTGCTGACAGTCACGCCTTTCCTTACCTCTTCCTAGCTTTACCTTTTAATCCTCCCCCACCCATTTGTAGTCTTGCTAAATTATTATTTGCAAGAAATTCGGGTATTCTGGCCAAGGCTGTCAGTTAGATCTAATGGAGTTGGGAGTGAGGGAGCTGGGAGACTCTGTACTGGGGTAGCAGTGGTAACTGTCGAGCCTTGGGTAAGAACCCCACCTCTCTAATGTCCCAGCATCTTTATCCACAGCCTGGGATACGTGGGCAGCGTGATTTGGACTGTCCCTTCCCACCATGACATCCCAAGATCTGTACTTAGGGTTTATATTAATACTCACTTCATGAACAGTGCCATTGGGAGGACCTGAAGAACATCTGAACATGCCTGCATTTGGAAAGTCAGTGCCAGACCCACCCCTAAATGCATTGGACTATATGGGCATTTTCTCTGAGGAAGATTATTAAGAATTTAGCCACTTACTCTGACAGCTTGATAGATGGAGTGGTTTTGCATGGCGTCCATGGAAGAAATGCCTGAAAGGAAAGACATTTTCTGTTCTGGGGCGTGTGTGTGTGTGTGTGTGTGTGTGCGTGTGTATGTAGTGTTTTTTACTTCAGTCAGATGTTAAAAGTTTCTACAGAAAGAGCATGAGCAATAGCTGGATCCAATACCATTTTGTATTTGATTCTATTGATCATCGCCTGCTCCCTTTAATTTCTGCTTTGGGTCGTAATGCAGTGGTGGTAATAAGTGCTATTATGGCCACTGTGAGCAGCTACTGTCATCCCCATTTAATGTGTTAGAGTCTAGCCAGGGGATGGAAACCACGCCAGTTACTTACAGAGAGGCAGCTATGGTACAGAGTACAGATGCAGAAAGAAGGTAGTAGGTAGGCTGCTGAGCCAGCTAAATTAAAACAAAAACAAAAACAAAAAACAAACCCACACATTTCAAATCTGAAATAACCAGGGGAGGCAAGAGGGGAGAGCGCTTTTGAGGCTGACATCCAAGTAAAGAGAGAGCCAAAGCATCTACAGAATATTTCAAGGGATATCTAGGCGATCAGTGGGCTTCCAAACTCAGTATCTCCAAAGAACAGTTAAAGAGGCTGGTTTATATGGGGATTCATTTGCATAAAGAACACATTAGGGCTGGAGGTGGAGTGAGAAGAGGCAGGGGAAAACCCTTCAGTATAGGAGAGACCACCTCCAGCGGAGGCTCCAAGCCTCACAGCAGAAAGTCACTTCCTGACAATAGAGTTACGGAGTAGCCGCCGAAGGAGGCAAAGCCAACTAGGTCCAAATCCCAGCCTTGCCATAGGTTCAAATCCCAGCCTTGCCATTTCCTACCTGGGAGACTTTGCAGAGCGCGTCTGCCAGGACTGGTTTCTGTCCGGCTCCCTTGGAGTTTGTGCTCCTTCTGAATACCTCCTCTCACTATGTATGTTCCTTAATGTTCTCAAGCAACATGGGAACAGCTGGTTTAGGAGCTGCACTGAGAATCAGGGCTATAAGGTGTGCTGTGGCCACAGTGCTTGAAGGACAAAGGCCCTGCCCCTGCCCTACTGAGGCCTAGCAGAGTTACATTCATTAAGACTTAGGGCTGGGCAGTGGTGGCACACACCATTAATCCCAGCACTAGGGAGACAGGCAGGCGGATCTTGAGTCCAAGGCCAGCCTGGTCTACAGAGTGAGTTCCAAGACAGGCAAGACAACAGGGAAACCCTGACGTGAAAAAAAGAAAACAAAATGTGAATTTGGTTGGTAGAGGAGTACTCACGATGCACGAAACCCTGTGTTTGATTTCTCAGAACCACATCAGTTGGGTATAGTCAAGTGCTTCTGCAGGGCTTGGGTTTGGAAGTGGAGACTGGAGCATCAAGAGTTCAAGGTCACCTATGGCTGTGCCAGCGGAACAACAGAAAACCCTGCTCGGAACAAAAGCAAAACCCTAGAATAGTGAAAAACATATAGAGATTGTACACTTGCTTAAAAAGCAGTTGGTATTATTTTATTTATTTGTTTGTCTATTTTGGGGTTTTTAGAGACTGGGTTTCTCTGAATAGCCCTGGCTGTCCTGGAACTCATATTTGAAAACCAGGCTGGCCTCGAACTCATAGAGATCTGCCTCTGCCTACCAAATTTAACCTGGGATTAAAGGTGTGAGACACCACACCCAGCTTGAAGAACAATTTTTTGTGTTTTTGTTTTTTTTAAATTAGGATTTTATTTTTATTTTATGTACAGTGGTGCGTTTACAGCATGCTTATCTGTATGAGGGTGTCGGGTCCCCAAGAGCTGGAGCTACAGACAGCTTTGAGCTGCTATGTGGGAGCCAAGAACCAAACCCTGGTCACCTAGAAGGTGACATATGAACTGCCTCGCAGTTCATATGTCTTCTGAGCATGCTTTATTTTCCATTTCAGAACAATTGGACTGCTTGGCTTTGAACATACAGGCCTGGACTGTTCTAGTCTTAGCAATAGTAGAGTAGAGGTGAAGTTGCAAATCAGCCATAGACTTTCCGACTCTGGCATGTCAGAGTGGGGAGAGGTCATCAATGCCGCCAGGCCTGCACTTGTACTCCAAGCCCACTCCACTCGTAGGCTAAGACTGCCCATACCACACCAATATGCCACATCTATACGATTTCACCAAATCTGCACCAGTACAGAAGATCTACTGCAGTGGTGTACGAGATCCACCCTTCTGTGCCAGGTTCTCTCCCCGATCCCCCCACCCCAGTGCTCCTGCTCCCCCTTAGTATTCTGGGCCTGCCTGTATCCCTGATCTACACCAGTGCACCAGTTCTACCTAGATCTGCCCCAGCATACGAGGTCTGTGTCAATGCCCTGGGTCCACACCAGTGCTCCAGATCAGCTTCCCTTTGTGCGAGCTCTGGAAAGCCTGAGCTTGGGGACTTGGTTTTCTCCAGCCAGGCCCACGCCTTCAATCACCTTCCCAGAATACAAAGTCAGAATAACAGCTTCTGCTGCTTCTGAAATGAGTTTTCCACTCATGCAAATTGCTCTCTGACTTTGAGCACCCACGTGGGTGGGAGCCGTGCTTTCCGCTGCTCAGTTGGTGAAGGAGGGGGACATCACAGGGAGACTTTTTTTTCCCCCTCCTAGCCAATATAGGCAATACCCATCCTCTAATCAACAGGTTCACAAATACTATCTGAGAACCAGAAATGAATTTATAAGGGGCTCTGCCGGCCTTGTAGAATTAGAGCAGAGATACTGCTTTCTTCTCAGTTCAGTTAATCCAAATGAGCTGAGTCTCCTTTCTATAGGGAAGGGCAAAACAAAACAAAAACCCAGCCCAGCCAAAGCAAAGCAGACTTAGCTGCCAAAATGAGACTCCAAAAATAGTTCGGGTCACGAGAGAAATAGCATTTATATAATCTCTCTCTTGCAAGTGATTTCCTTACATTAGATGCGGAGAATACGTGGGGTTTATTTCACCCACTTTTGTCTGGAAAGCTTGTTTGTTGGTGCCTTTTCTTGGCTCTGCGTAAGTTATCTGAGCTCCTTCACCCTGAATAGGGAGTATGGGAGTAGTGGCCCCATCTGGAGGCTAGAAGGAAGAGTCAGACTGAAATGGGCCTTCAGCTCTGCTTATTGGCTTTTATGGTATTGCAGTGTATTGGTAGATCAAGATCCCCAATTTGTACAGAGGGCACAGAGACCCAGTGAACCATCCATGTCCTTGGCTACAGAATCAGAGAGTGCCGTTCAAGGACAGAGCTGTGCCTAGGCCTCAGGCTTTGTGGTTGTAAAAGAGAGCAAAGCCAATCTTGCTGGGCAGGGGAGGGAGCCCAGACTGGAAGCCTAGGGCGCGCCCTAGGGCGTGGCTTGAGGTTACAGACTTAGGACCATGTAGGACCACATCCAGTAGCATCCGGGGCTATGCTCTGGAGTCAGCTCGTGACCCTGCAGAGCCAGTGTGGTGGGCTGTGATGCCAATCCAGGAGTTGAGTTCGCATTGTTAGGATCCATGTGCCCCACGCAGGCTGTTGTCAGATCTTGTGCCTTGGTTCTCCACCTCAGGGATTTAGGAAGGGAGAAGGCATCTCTACGCCTTCCCTTTTCCCATCCCCGAAAATCCACAGGCATCACTTTCTCTATTGTACCCTGAAAACATGGCTTGCCCCTCTCTCTCGTTACTCTGTCTTTGGCTCTTGTTGTTCTCCTAGCACTTGTCCTTGAAGTGGCCAGACTCTTTCCTTGACCTTCAGGCTTGGCTTCCTCTGGCTTATCCTTCATCTGCTGCCAGAGGAACAGCGTCAGGAGGCTGGGCTCTCTATGCCACTTCTCTGCCCAGCCTATGGCCCTTGCCCCTCTAGAAGAAAGCCTAAGGAAGGTCTTTCAGCATGGGCACTCCATATGTCTGCCTCCCCACATGCCCAGGTTTAGCCAACCCAGATAGAGCATACTATACGCTCTGCCAACTCAGTCTTTTTAAGTGAGCTGTACCCTCGCTTGGAGCTTTCTGCCTTTCCACACTGCACACATCCCATCCCTACACCAGCAGACGTCTGTGGACCTGCCAGGTAACTCGTTCCTTCCCCACCTGGACCACTGAGCTATCTTTCCCTCCTTGTGCTCCCATCCTCTTGTTCGTGTGGCCCAGGGCCTCGTTTGGTTGTTTTTGCCTGTCTATCATGTTATTAGTAGATGGGCGCTCTTCCCAATCCCCAGCTCTGTGCCAGGCTCGTGGTGGGTCCCCGCAAGTGTGTGTGTGTGTGTGTGTGTGTGTGTGTGTGTGTGTGTGTGTGTAAATAGAGAGAGCCCAAAGGAGGGAGCCCAGAGCAGCAGCCTAAGCCACCTTCATTTGTCCCGGTGGTCAAGCTGTTCCCAGAGTGGGCCTCCTTTCTCCTGAGGGTGGTACTAAGCTTATTGGAGGAAAAAAAAAAAAAAAAAACCAGGGGAAAACTCATTTGTGTATATAGCCACCCCACCTCCCTCCTCCTCGTCCCAGGAGGAAATGATATTTCCATACATCCTAAACATCCGCCTCCTTTAGCATCTGCGGAAGCTCGGTGGAATAATGAAAGATAATCAGCAATGGGCTGAAATTGCCTCTCCTTTGGCAAGGTTGGTTTTTTTTTCTTCTTCTTAACTACTGTCATGTCATAGCTTATGGGGGTTTTGTATATGGACCAGAGCTTTGCAGATTCTTCATCCAAGGTGATTGTGGTGGGGGGGAGGGTTGTGTACAGTGTGTGTGCCTTGTGCTTTTCCAGAGGCAAACATGGCTGTGTTCAGATCCTGCAGAAATGGTGGCCCAGTGAAGCTGGCAACGTGTAAACATGGCAAGAGGGAACCTGATGTACTGGCCCATGGCTCCGCACGCTCTTCCCGTGGGAGCTTCTTGGAAGAAGCACTGGCAGGAGCTGGCCAGGCCGGAGGCAGTCGCTGTATGTGCTCGGTTATGTGTCATCAGAGCCATTAAGGGCCATTAAGAGCCTTGGTTTCTGGTCTCAGCTCTACTGCCAACTGGCTGTGAGTGGCCTTGGGCAGACTGCATGGCTTCTGGGGTCTGATAGCACTCTTCTGTCAAAAGAGGGTTTGGATGTCAACTCTGGGTGTCTGATGAACTCAGAGAGAGAGAGAGAGAGAGAAAGAGAGAGAGAGAGAATGAGCCACTTGGAGAAGACCGTCAGGCAGGGAGGTGAGGAGGGCTGGGGCTGCTGGAGCAAGTGCTTTGAAGGTGGTGGGAGGGAGACAGGACAGAGGAGAACAGGTCTTCTCAGCAGGAAAGAAGCTCCCCTGAACTGGGGCCAAATGCCTCTGGACTTCCAAGCAAGAACTTTGGAATTTCCAAATTGGCCAGAAAAACTCATGGCCTGGGTCCAGTGAGGCCAGCTGGTACCGCGCCCATAGGTTCTTCCAGAACTCCTGTGGTTTATGAGCCCCAAGGGGCTCAGCCAGCTTTGGCTCGTCTTCTTTCAACTCTTAAACCATTCCCCTTCCCTAATGCATGAAGCACCCCACAGAATCCTGAGCCCACCGTAGGCCGGAGACTATGCCAGATACCGCCACCACGTAGTCCTGTCTGTCCTTGTCATCATCCAACCTTGTGTTCACCTCTATATGCTTGGGGTGAGGGAAGACACGGGGACATTGGAGCCAGGATCTTGGGGTGGGGTTGACTTCTGTTCTGTGATAGCCACATTCTGCAGATGGTGAAGACTTTGGAAGAAATAGTACATGGAGAAGAAAAGCAGCAAGCAAATCTTCTTGTAAGGCCGAGCATCTCTTGAGGGGAGTGGGCAAATGGGCAGTGTTGTTTTGGGAAGGAAGAGGAACTGGGTGAGCAGGTAGGTACAGCAGGGGTGATTTGAATGCCCACCTGGTGGAAGCTCAGGAATGAGTTGTGTTGCCTTGAAATCTAAATGACCGAGTGCCCTTAGCATCTGCATCTGAGACACAAGTATGCGCCAGACCGAGAGCAAGTTGGGCAGAAAGATCGAAGACCGTAGAGACCCTTGGGCAAGCTCTTTCCTCTTCCTGATAACGGTTGAAGGTGTAGCTTAGAAGTGGAGCCCTTACCTAGCGTTCCCAAGGTCCCACCGATTCCAACACTAGCACAAGGAAATGCAGCAAACAAAACCAGCTCCAAGGAGGGTGTCTCTCGGCTGATCATGGAACATTCATGTGAAAACATCCTGGCACTCAATCGCTCCTAGTCCTTTATCTTGCTTGTTTAGAATATCCAGCCACAGACACCAGAGATCTCTCTTTTGTTCTCCTAAAACTCAGTATGTTTAGGACTATTGTTGACACCTGAGGAGTTTGCCAAGTAAATTAGGCCGAAAGGCTCCGTCTTGGCTGGTAGCTGTAGCTTCTGTTCAGCCTCTCAGATCCCCTCTGGTAGGAATCCTATAGGTACCCTCTCATTAGAACCTGGAGAGTTCGGAGGCCTTTGACAGCCACCCTCCCTCCGGGAAGAGTGTGGGATGGCCTTTGCAGGGGAGAAAAACCAGGAGCATGGTTAGGGTAGGCTAGCTCACTCCAGTGTCCTGGCTCTCCAAGGCAAAGAGACAGTGCTAGTATTTGGAATAGAACTCCAGGCTCAGGTTTCAAGATGTCTCAGGCCCAGGATGACGGTGATCTTTGAGAGCAGCCCGTGGTGTTCTGTTTCTGCGGGACAGATGTGGGCACATCCCCAAAGAGCTTTGGTTAAATGTTTTGATATCCCCCCTCCCCCCAGTTTCTCAATTCCAGTCTTCCAGATTGTTCTGCATGGCTGATACACCTTGTGGGGAAGGGGCGAGGCTGCATTCTTCTGCCTCCACTGCCCCTGTGCTTTTCTATTTCTCCTTCCTTTAGCCAAAGGCAGCAGCTTAGTCCTTGGGAGCCGGTCACTAAGAAGGGCTCAGACTCTTTGGAGCCAGTGTGCAAGTTGGCAATATCCTCGGAAGCACCTGGCCAGAGCTCCTGGGGGGGGGGGGGGGTTGATGGGAGGTACCACACTGCCCCTTGTGGGCTGTGCTGCTCATAGCTTGTAGTTCTAGGATTGAAGGGATTCTGGGACCTTAGAGAAGTCTTCTGATCTATGCTCCTCCCATGTAGGGCCCTTAACCTCCCTCTTCTATGTTCTCTTTCTATTCTGAGAGCTGGTTTAGGCTCATTAGAGTGCATGTTTAGACAAAGTACCATATAGGGGAGTTAATTCTCTGGTACCATGAGGTCCCAGGAAATGGTCTCTCCATAGCCACAGTACAGCACGTCAGTAGCCCTGCATCTCTGGGAGCTTCCAGTGCAGCTAAGGTGGCAGGCAGCAAGCAGCCAGGAGAACACTTGGACCACAGAAACAGTCAGCCTAGGGAGATCCTAGAGCACACTGAAATGTCCATGTGACAAGTCTTAATGCAGACTCTAGTAGCCAGAGGGTCTCGGTATTTTCCAGGGGTGAGGAGGTGTACCTTGGGAGGAACAAGAGTCAGAGAGCACTGGTTTGGGGGGTCCATGCTATCATGAAGATGTATATGTCCGGAAGCAGAGACCAACAGCTCCCAGTTCTCCCTTCTAACTGTGAGCCACTAAAGGCCACAGCAGACGGCAAGCCAGGATCAGAGCAGTGGTGGCCGTGATTGCTTTTGCGATGCCTCTGGTGACACATGGTTCCCCCATTGCCCCTGTTCAGCGTCTCTGGCCTGACAGCTCTGCCCCCTTCCCCTCTCTCTGTGATGAGCGGTAGTGCTGGCCAAGGGAAGAACCATGCTCTGAAAGTCACCAATTTTCTCTTTTAAAACTTTTCTCTCCTGGCGTGCTGTATTGGTATTGTCATTTGCTCTCGATCCCACCTGAGTCCGTTGTGATTAAAGGTCTTTCCTCCCTCCCACCTGAGTCCGTTGTGATTAAAGGTCTTTCCTCCCTCCCTTCCCCGCCTCCCCGTCCCCCAGGTTTGTTCACAATAACACAGATGAGAAAAGATAGTCGTTCTGGTATATAATGTTCGGAGTGGCTTAAATCCTTCATTTGTAATTCTCCCCAGCATTTCTCTGTAGAGCGAGGCTCCATCCCATCGTCAGGGCCTCTAATCCCCATGGAAAGCTAGTGAAGAATGTCAGAGAAATTCTGCATGAGCTGTGGAGGTGATGGGCAAGGGAAAGACACCATGATATAAATTAATCTGTGTTATCCCTCCCCATGGCCATCTTCATGATGGCGTCGTGGTTTAGGGTGACCCCTCCTGTGCCCTTTAAGGTCAAGAAACCAAGAAGTGAAAAACCGTATAGCACTTGACCTGATCAATACTCAGGGTCCTCAAACAGATACCTAAGGGTGTAGCAGCCAGTGTTGGACAGGCACGAAGGGAAATGGTCCGGAGAGGTGTTACAAAGCTTGCAGCCGCTGAGTGACGCTCTAAGTGTACACTGTATCTCAGCCCTATCCGTGGATGGGAGAGTCCACTGGGTTCTGCATCTCTGTTTTGGATATTTTTTTGTTGGGTGGAGAAATTAAGCCCCTCTGTAGAATCTTTTGGCTTCAAGAGAACGCCAGAAAAGCCCAGCCTCTTGTCTTAGCTTTGCCTCCTCCCCATTCTAAATGCTAGACTCATCCTAGCTATGACCCCGCCCCCTCTCCCAGATTCCAAGTTCTGATTCTTGTCCCAGCTATGCTCCCAAATTCTAAGTGCCAACCAGAGGGCTTGAAATACCATCTGGTACTTTGGAGTCCTGGTAAACTACTGTCTTCCTCTCCTCCTCTGTCTGCCAAGAGTTTTAGGAATTTGGGGGTGGGGTGGGCATTTGCACCTGTCAGGAAGGTGCAGGAATGATTGTGTTGTTCTAGGGGCTTCTGTTTTGTCTCATGTATGGTTATAGAGTTGATATGATCTGGTCACGTGGTTGATGTTTAGGAAACGAAAAGGGAACTATGAACAAGTGACTCCTCTTCCCACACTTGCCACCCTGATTTCTTTATCCTTTGCTAATAAGGGCAAGGAAAATATCAATAAAGAGGCGAGCCCAGTGAGGAGGAGCACTTGCCAATGGACAGAGCTTGGCCGGTGCAGGACTGGGCAGATGGGCGCCGGCAGAACATGTCAAGACTCCTGTTTCCTTGTCCTCTGAGCCCTTGCAACCAGAACAGGATCTGAGGCCACGGTCTGGAACTGACTGAAGCTCTGGCAGGAAGGGATGTGATTTTCTCATCTGCCTGTTGTCATTTCTGAAACCTCTTCAGCTGTCCAAACTGTTTTACCCTCGGGAGTGTTTTCACGCCCTTTGCAGGTGGCATTAAAGTGAAGACTGTGGAGTTACAAAGTTTTCATCTCTTTCAAAATTGGTCCTTTAAAGAAGATAGGCTGTTTGCATGAGCCCTGGAGCTTACACTTGGGCCCAGGCCCATGAGTGCTCTTGGCCCCTGGGAATATACCTCTAGTCACTCCCTGAGGGGCAGCAAGCCTGAATTCACCAGCACTTTAGTCTTCATGACCACCCTTTGCAATAAGGCAGTGAGGATTATGGTAATACCCTTCCTAGATGAGGAAATGAAGGTTCACAGTGCCCTCATAACAGAAGGTAATAATTCTTGTCAGAGTATATTCGTTTTTGCTATAGTGTAAGCCTCCTGCTGTAAGAGGCACTTGTTAATATCCAATGTCCTGGTTTTATAGAGAAGGCAACTCTAAGGCCAGAGGTTTATAACATTCTCTAAATGAAGTTGGTGCGTCTGGACTCGCATGCAGAAGTCTGTAGAGGAGCATACCCCACAAAGTGACTAATGGTTTGATGTCCTCCTGGCACTGGGGAGAGACTGTGGACCAGGAGTAGAGAGGGATGGAGGTTCTAGAAGGGAATGTCTGGGTGATGAGACACGTCCCATCTTTGGTCTGAGCAGTGACTGCTATACCCTAGCCCTGAGAGGCAGCAAGCATCAGCCATGACGGGCATTTTTGTTCTCTACTACCTGTCAGCCTCTTTGAGCTCCTGTAGCAGCCCCTTCTGTGCCCTTCGCCATCTGTTCTTTCAGATTGTTTCCTCTCCACACTGGAGAATGGGTGTTTGCCTCCTTCCTCCTTAGTGTGAGGAGACTGAAGCTCAGTGAGGTAAAAGAAACTTGTCCTCAGCCACACAGCCAGATCGTGACAACACCATTTTGTCATTTAACAACCCATTAGCCCTTGCTGTATGCCAGCTTCTCTGCTGAGGCACCTGAGGGAGAAATGAGTGAGTTGAATAGAAACCACTCCTGGCCGTTTAAGAGAGGTAAATTCTAGTGGAGGGAGACATTCAATAAACAGCCGATCAAATAAAAACGGAAATGGTAGCCCACTAGGAAGGGACAGTTAAAGGGACCGAAATGGAGCCAGGTACAGAAGAGAAGGGAGCCGTATCTGACGGACCATCTCAGGGTTGCGGTCGGTCATGGTCGCAATCACATGTCACGCGGTCAGGGTGAGTCTTGGGGTTGAACTTTTCATCATCTTCCCTGGGGTAAGTCTGGAGAGAGTGTGGAGGATGTTCCTTACCGGACGCACACACGGGTTAGGTCTGATGGTCTCTCTTCAGATGGCATGTGGGAATGACATACTAAATTAGCATCCTAAACTCTCCTCACAGCTGTCTCCACTTGGCTCTTTCCCCTACAGTGACTGTCATCATTGCTCTCATGGTCTTCCCCACCCAACTCTCCCTGCCAGCTTCCCTGTCTTACACAGTTTAGCCATCAGCTTTGGTAGCCTCGGTTTCTCCGTCCCATACTAGAGGTCTCCCTCTCCTCAGAAAGCTACCTCTCTCTTCTCCCTTGTGTAAACTTGGATCCTGTCACCCCTGCATCCCAGCACCCAGAGTGGGGAATTAATGCTTTTTTTATTTGAAGAAATCTGTGGCTGTCATTTTTGATATCTTCTGTTTTTGTATGCAGGAACGCAGAGCACAATTAGAATACAGTTATATATCCTCATAGTTATTAAAGCTTGGATTAACATGACATAAAGTTTTGTCTGGGGAGTCTTTTGCTATGGCTCAGGGAGCATTTTTTGTGACAGTAATAGGCTACAGTTAATATACTTGAATGATACTAGAATCTGTGTTATAAGGCAGAACAAAAGGGGTTTATCTGCAGCTGAATTACAAAGGTGGAATTATCACAGCGAATGATCCACAGAGATCTGGGCTTAATTATTGTCCTTTGTGTCGTTTTAGCATAATACAGGTAGTTACTGGAGCAGAAGTGCAGGGGAGACCTGGCCTGTCACTCACCTGCTGGATACCCAGACTGCCCCCCACCCCCACCCTATGACCACCTTGCAGGCTGCCTGCTCTACGGAGCAGCAGAACCATCTGTGGCTGTGTGATGCCCTCGGGGCGCCTGTGTTCTTGCCTTGTGTTTTTCGTGACTCCGTGTCCCACCAGCAGCCCAGATCTCTTCTCCCTCCACTTAGGTTCCCTGCCCTCCCGGCTTGTCACACCTTCTGAGAGGCTGATGAACAGGCTGATATGACAACTGCATTTTCTCTGCCCAGCGCCATGGCCACCACCTTTCAGAACTTGAATGTTCTGACAAGCAGAGTAGGCGAACTAATGTGCTCTGTCAGCTGTTTGGTCACAGAGCCCGGCTGTGGCGGTAGCCAGCCCAGGTGTCTGGCTGCAAATGGAAGCACTCAGGTGACCCGCTTTCCCAGCTGCTCCATGAGGACAAAGCATGACAGCCTGGAAGTCAGGGACACTAGGCAGCCGCCTCCCTCCTGCCAGCGCCAGCACATTCGCCATCAGGCTGAGAAGCTGTAAATCTCCTGCAGGCTTGCCTATGAACAGCATAGCCCAAAGCCCAGTGGGGTGCGTGGGGCACCCAGGAAATCTCAGTATAGCACTGCTTGCTGGTGTTTAAGGTAGCCATTTTGTCCTCTCCCTGCCTGGCTCACACTTCCAACTTACTTGGTTGGTGGCTGATTTCAGCTTCCACCTTGAGTCTTAACTCCAAGAAACATGGTTGGAAGTGTTTCTTTGTTGTTGTTTCTTAAATGTGCACTGGTGTTTTCCTGCATGTATGTCAGTGATGGTGTCAGATCTTGTAGTTATAGACAGTTCTGAGCTGCCATGTGGCTGCTAGGAATTGAACCCAGAACCTCTGGAAGAGCAGTCAGTGCTCTTAACTATGAACCATCTCTTCAGGCCCTGAGCCCTTTTTAATGTAGCTTTTTCCCCCCCTCTGTCAAATTTATCTTCTGAGCAGCTATCACATCGGGGCATTTTAAAAAGCTTTTCAAATTACTCTACCTCCAAAGCCAAGGAGAGGCTGAGAGGGGCTCAGGTCTACAAACCCAGCACTCAGGAGGCTAAGATGGGAGACCAGCTTGCATAATGAGTTCCAGACCAGCCTGGGGTGCAGAATGAGACCCCATCTCATAAAAGTCCAAACTCTAAGAAAGCCATGGAAGGATATAGCCCTTGCCTGGCCACTGCATGTGGTGGGAAGTAGACACGGATTTACATGCATGCCTTCTGTGCTCCTAAAGAGAGAACATATAGGCAGTGCCTCTCACAAGGTCATATGCCCAAGAAATCAAGAAGGCAGGCTTTGAGACTAGAGTTCGTGTTCCAAGGCGGTGCTTTAACTAGCCCTGAGTTTTTCTAAGTGTCTGGTTCGAGATAATGGGGCCCAGAAAGAGAATTCTGAGTCCTGCTCTCAAGGAAGCCTGGGGCTGTGTATTTAACAAGGCCACCAGATGTGCTTCCTGGACTGGTGAGTGGCTGAGAGCCACGGCACTATCCTCACTGGCAGTGCCAGCACAGGCCTGGTGTCAGCATAGAGGCTGTTGATGGCTTTGAGCACCAGATGCTCTGAAAGCATCCTGTGGACCAGGGAGTGAGTCCTAGATACACAGTACACCCCACTGGGCCTCAGTGACAGAACGTGGGAGCAGTGGCCTCAGATTACATTAGAGCCAGAGAGGACACATGGAATTCTCTTCACGTTTCCCGCTTCCTAAATGAGAGAACTGATAGTTGAAGAAAGAGATATGTCCAGGGACATGCCCATGGCAGAGCTGGTCCCATCAAAGTTTCTCCTACTTCCCACGCCAAAGGAGATGTCACCCTTTGCCTTGCCATTGCTAAGATGATTTAAAAGAAGGGTTGGTTTTAATTAGAGTAAACACAGTATTTTTCTTGCTGCAACAAGGCTTTCAAAGGGAGGGGGAAAAAACCCCTCAGTACCCCAATTACGCCAGAGCAGTCCCAGCTCTATCCAGGAGTAATTAAAAAATACAGCTGACGCTTGTTCTCTCCCTTGTTTTTAAATGAATAGCTAAGTATCTGTCAAGATGATGAGTGCCCAGGCTGCTGACGGCCTTGCGATCTCAATTTGCTCCCAGGAACTGCAGGGATATGTATATGAAAGCTGTGCTTTTCGCTGTGTGGCATGTGGCCACACCAGGCCTGTGCAGTCGGTAGCCGATGGGCGATGCGCCCTTGCTTTGGCCCCAGAGTGGAAGGCAGAAGGGCCAGATTTGGTAGTTAGGTTCTAATGTCTTCCTGCAACGTGTCCTCCTTCCCATAGATGGAGGAGTCTGGGGTGTCTTGGTCTGGCACAGGGAACCCATGACGTATTTGTTGGATGGAGTGCTACTGTGTGCTTGTGGAAGTCCGAAGACAAATCCTTGGTCATTTCTGGGGAAATGTGAATTCTGGGGATTGAACTCGGGTCTCTAGGCTTGCCTGACAATGCCTTTTAAATGGTCTGGCTAACTCCATAAGTCAGTTTTTAGTTAGCTCATGGAACTTTGGTTTCCAAAACCTGTTCTTTTTTAGTTATACTTGGCTGGCGCTCTCTCTCTCTCTCTCTCTCTCTCTCTGTGTGTGTGTGTGTGTGTGTGTGTGTGTGTGTGTGTGTGTGTGTTTGCACGCGTGCGCAGTGCCTGCAAGGGCCAGAAAAGCATCAGATTCCCTGGAGTTGAAGCTCCAGACAGTTTGTCAACTGCCCAGTGTGATTGCTGGGAACTGAACTGGGGTTTTCTGCACGAGCAGTGGGGCTCTTAACCACCGGGCTCTGTAAAATTGTTTGGTTTTTTTTTTTTTTTAACTGTCACAGGTACTTTTATTTGTAACAAATTACTCCCGATTTCTTCTGCTCAAAAGTTCTTTGAGACAATTCCATCAGCCTTAGCCAATCGGAGAATAGAATCATCTGACTCGCCCATCCTGCGAATGGCTCCCGCAGATGCCGTAGGTTTTAAACTGGCCATTAAACCGGCCTGTGGTCCTGTCAACCTTGGCCACGTTCATCTGGATGGACGCGTGGTCCTTGGCAGCAATGATGCGGTTGCTTGCGGAGCATTTCCGCGGCACGTACAGGTCCACAAACTCGCCGGCGTCGTTCTGCATCCTGAGGCCGTCCCTACTCACTGGTCCAGCGAGAGCGCAGAAAAGCTAAAATTGTTTTTAATAGATATTCATCCAGTGAATTAATCCAGTGGCGGCTGTATTTCTTTACCCTTGCTAATCCCCAGTAACCACACAGAGAAACCAAGATTAATTTCAAGCAGAATCTCAATAGCCAGGTAGTTAAAATGATTATATTAGCCCCTACAACTAACCTGGCTCCCTCTCAGCCACATCCCGTGATACTTGCATGTTATTCTCAATCTGGCTCTGGACTTCAGATGTTTTTTTTTCTCATGATTTCTTCTTGGACCTTCTCCTCCTCATGACCCCTCTCTTCATCCTCATGGCAAATCTGAAACTCCCTCCCTCCCTCCCTCCCTCCCTCCCACCAACCCCTTTTCCTCCCCCTGGCTGGTAGAAGCTTCTGCCCTGTTCTCTGTTCTGCCCAGCCATTGGGTAGTCAGCATTTATTGACACAGCAGAGAATAAATGGTAAGAATTGTTTGCACAAACTTGAGACAGGAGATTCTTGGTATAAGCATTCCAATGCTGTGTCTAGATTAAAACAAGATTTGAGGGAAGAGAGATCAGCATTTGAATAACACAAGGCTAAACTTTACACAGTGTGCAAAAACATTATGCCTACATTCCCCCCCTTTTGTCTAATAAAAGGCTCTTTCTCTTATAATAACATAATATATGCAATAACAATTATGAGATGTATCAGGTAAGATTTACATTATAATGTCTAGTCAGTAAGTATTTGGCAATTTTGAAAAAAGTATTCTATTATCCTATCTTCAGATTTCTGTACCTAAAGCATTTTCTATCATACCTAAAAACATCTTCTTAGACCTGAAAGCATCTTAAGCTTAATTGTGAGACTATATCTATAGTCTTCAACCCATCAGAGACCTGAGAAGGAATAAATAGTACCTGTGTAAGTAGGAAGTGCAGACAGCAGCTTCCAAGGCTATAGAAGTGACAGAGAAATGGCTGCCTGAACAGGTCCCCAGGGTTGTCTTTGTGACACTGGATGCCTGCAGGCCCCTCTCTCCGGGCCTGAATCAGGTTTCTACAGGACATCAGCAGAGCTGAAGTTGTTGTTTGGTGATAAAGCATTTGCTTAGTATATGTGATGGTTGGAATTTAGCCCAAATGGATTAAAATGTCATTTTGTGTCAGGCGTGGGGAACATATCCTTAATCTCAGCAGTGGCAGAGGGATCTTTGTGGAACTCTAGGCCAGCCTGGTCTATATAGTGAGTTACAGGACAGCGGGAGCTATATAGTGAGACCCTGCCTAGGGTGGGGGTGCATTTTGCATATTGATAATATTCATTTGACTATTATGCTTTTTCTTTTCAGGGTCTAAAGTAAAACAATAAATATTTGCCTACCCTATCTCTAGCAGGCACACCATTCTAGAGACAAAATAGACTTGAAGACATAATCCTTAAGGTAATTACACTATTTATAGTCCTTTGTATTTACCTGTTGGTTTACAGCACACTTTTCTGCACATGGTATCCGGTTATCTGAAAACCTGTCTACTTGAAGCAGAGCTTTCACCGTATCATTCATCAGTGGAAGGTTCTAGATAGCAGGAATCTGGTATGAAGAGTGCAGGTGGTTAGAACCAGGGGCATCTCCTAAGGTTGCCGTTAGAACTGCAGGCAGATGTGAGGCCAGGACTTCTCCAAGTGGTCTGTTTCTATATGGTCTGAGCTTCGTTGCATCCTGGCAGCCCTTATACAGCAGATAGGGCTTCAGTAAGATGGTCCAGCGGGTGAGACAGAAAGACGTACCTTCACCTTTTCTAACCTAGCCTCGAAAGTCAAACTCGTGAGAGCCAGACTCTCCTGGCATGGGAAGGATGCCTTTCCTCTGGTGTGGGGGCACCTCAAGGTCACATTGTAGAGAACATGCTGGGATGGGGACAGTGATGACCCACTGTGGGAAATAAAAGGTGACCATGTGGCCACTTAAGACACACTAGGATCCGGGAAGTGGTTGCACATGCCTTTAATCCCAGCACTTGGGAGGCAGAGGCAGGTGGATTTCTGAGTTCAAGGACAGCCAGGGATACACAGAGAAGCCCTGTCTCGAAAAAAAAAAAAAAAAAAAAAAAAAAAAAAGACACACTAGGGAATCACTGTCATTCTATAGACAAGAGAAAACCAGAGATATATAGAACTTTCCTAGAGGTCCATCAGTTACTGCAGGTCCTCTGAACCCACACCTTGGCTCCATACCCCTACAAGTGTCCTGAAGGGGAAACCAAGGCATGTAACCTTCAGGACAGGAGGTTCTATGCAGAGATCTCTGTTTTTGGCAAGATGCAAGCTGAGTTGGGCCTTTGTTTTCCCAAATACCACAGGAGTAGAGTGGGAGGAGCTGGGTGGGGCGGACTTGGGGGAGGAAGAGGTTGGGCACATGGCCTCTTGGGAGAGAAGCAAATGAGCCCTTGGTAGCCTTTCTGCCTGATGAGGAAAGAAATACGTAGGTATGCGGTATGCAGCAGTATGTGACGAGCGACTTCAGCCTAGCACCCTGCCCAGTCAGTTCCAAAAGGGAGGGCACTCAGTGGCCTTTATATAAATTGAACAACTGTAACTAGTCCCGAGGCGGCAGCATCAGAAGCTACCATTTGGCAGGTTTCCATGTGTACCTGTTTATAGACACCAACTCATTTCATTCCCATCTAAAGAGCATGCTGCTGGCTGGAGCTCAGAGCGTTAAGCGCCTTCTTCTGTTGCTTGCCCAAGGTCACTGTGTGGTTCTTACATATCACATGTAGAGTCCATTCTCTGTGACCCTGGAGACCAGAGCCCTTGACCACAGAGTTGGCCGGGGGGGGGGGGTGTTAATCTGAAGAAGCAGCTCCCCTGCCAAAGACATCAGCAGCCATTGTTGCTATAGGGACCTGAGTGCCTGACCTAGACTTGTCCAAAGCAAGTAGTCTTTTTTTGTTTGTTTGTTTGGTTTTTCGAGACAGGGTTTTTCTGTATAGCCCTGGCTGTCCTGGAACTCACTTTGTAGACTAGGCTGGCCTCGAACTCAGAAATCCACCTGCCTCTGCCTCCTGAGTGCTGGGATTAAAGGCATGTGCCACCACGCCCAGTGCAAGTAGTCTTTTATGTTTGCAGCCACTCAGCACTCAAAAGAACTGCAGACGGATGCAAAGTACACACGCAGAGAAAGGTCACTATGGCGTTGGTGTCTTCCCGTAGCTCCCTAGGAGGAAGAAAAAGAAAGGGAGCATAGAAGAAAAAGGCATTTTGGGAATGTCTGCTGTACATCAGGCCTTGCAACCTCAGCACTTACTTCTTCATGATATTTTAGTGAGATGTAGACGCCACTCACCTTTCCCATTTTTATAAGGAACATGGCACCGAGTTTAGGGGCCTGAACTTGGAAGTCCACCGCTGCCTTTAAACCCAGACTCTGCCCCTCACAAGCAGGGTGACTGAAGCCAAAATGCTACCTGAATTTCCTTGTTTATAAATGCAGATGGTGATGATAGTGCCTCCCTCACGGGCATAATGTGATAGGTGAACCAGATAACTCGCCCAGTGCAATAAGAATTCACTCCTTTGATTACTGTGTCATTAACAACCAAGGGGTGTGACTAGCGGCGGCTATCTCATTAAGTCAGTATTGGCTTTGTCATCCAGGAAGGTTTGGGTCCTATACCTGGTGCAGGGATTTTTGCTAGGGTTAGAAGGTTTGTTAGGATTAGAGGCTGCACAGTGTGCACACATCGGTGGCCTGTCACCCATCCTTCCTTACACAGTGCGCAGGTGCCATCCACCCTCCAGGATGCTGATGCAGCCTTGGGAGCGGATATAGGT
Source organism: Mus minutoides (assembly GCA_902729485.2). NCBI lineage: Eukaryota > Metazoa > Chordata > Mammalia > Rodentia > Muridae > Mus > Mus minutoides. Next base: position 105,078 of record CACVCL010026685.1, read on the forward strand.
TCGGGTCTGGGTTCCAGCCTGTTCACCAGACCCTGGGCTTCTGTTTATGACTAATTGCTTTGTTTGTTCTGGATGAGACACTTAATTTTCTCCCCGTGATTTACTCCTCTTTATAATTAGGTGTAGTGATTAGAATCTTGTTCCTATTACAATGGAGTTTTGCTTTTAATTCATGCACGTTCACCAGGCCTGTCTCTGTCTGTTCATTGATTGTCCCCAATTGGCTTTTCCCAAGCTGTCATATAAATCAGAGTTCAGGGTGGCTTTAGAGACTGATGTGAGTCCAAGAAACCGGAGGGCTGACTGGGAATTCCTTTGCATTCAGCTGGGCAGGAGCAGTGTAGTCCTGGGGATGAAGTCTCCATAATTGAGGTACAAAGAGTTGCAAATTAATAAATGTCCCTCACCATATTATCCCCTGCATAGCTCCTTTTAAAAATTAAAGATGTTATCTCTCTTGTGCACACAGCACTAAGAAAAGGTTGGAAAGCGAAAACAAAAAATTTATATAAAAAAAATTAACTGGTATTTTTCTCCTGCTCTTCAGTGGCTTCTGCTATGCATATGTAATGCATGTATTAAAAAGTAAAATTGTTTGCATGGCTCTTTTTGATAGATTAACAGCACACATGTGTCAGCTACCCCAAGGTCACTGTGCATATCCGCAAGATCTTAGAGTCCAAGGAAGAGGGTAGTCCTCAGAGTTTCCTTTTTTGTTTTTTGGTCATTGGTTGAGTGTGTGTGTGTGTGTGTGTGTGTGTGTGTGGCACACGCATGAGCCAGAGGTTGACATCAAACGTCGTGCTTGCTTGCTCTCCACCTCATGGTTCTGTTGCGGTGGGATCTCTCCCTTGACCCCAGAGCCCTCGAAATCAGATGTTCTCACTAGGCGGCTTCTAGGAATCAGATGTTTCTGTCTCCTGAGTGTTGATTGTCCCTGGGCTGCCCTGTCCCCCCAGCATTCACATGCCAGGGACAAGCATTTTACCCGATGAGCCAATTCTCCAGCCCCAGAGCTGTCTTTTGTCTGTCCGAGAATGCCACGGATCCATTGGTCTAGGGCAAGGTTAGAGTAGGCAGCAGGAACTATAGATCTCGTACCGGGAGGTGCTGAGGCCAGAGGGGTTTTAATTCAGCGATCTTTCCTTCCCTGGCTGTAGTTTAACTTGCTAGATTCCTCAGTTTGGTAGCTGACACCAGAGTACTACCTTCTCGGCTTGCTTCTTCCCCGCACAGACCCCTTCTCTCCTGTGTTTCCTTTCCATCTTCCCTGCCGGTGCCCAAGGCTAGGTGCCCAGCCATCATGGCCAGGCCCGGGAAAGGAAGCTCCTGGTTTTATCAGGTCTTCTGTTTCTCCCCCCATAGAGGTTGGACACAGGCAGGTTTTCCATAAGTGGAAGAGCCAGAGGGATTGAGTTGAGAGCAGTTGAGCTGTAGATGGACCATAGGGTATGCACTTGGTGGGGGTGGAGAGATACAAAGCTGAAAGGCAAGTTTGGTCTAACCTGCGCTAGGCCGGTCATGTGAACTTGGACAGGGCCCTGTGGCCAGTAGAATCCTGAAAAGTTTGCAGTGACCCTTGAGGAAAAGTAGGCAGATACACCCTGACAGAGTCAATAGCAGCCAGTACTTCTGGAAGAAAAGTGCAGAGAAAGTGAGGGGCGTGTCGGGGGCGGGGAGGGGGGGTGAGGAGGCTCGTCAAAGGAAGGAATACACAGTCTCCCTAATACTTGAGGAATACATGCCAAGGCTCCCAGTACAAAACTGAAACTGGGGAACTGTGTGTACGTGTGTCTGCGCACGCGCGCGCACACACACACACACACACACACACACACACACACACACACACACACGTCATTGCCTTTTTCAATCCTGACGAGTACGTATCAGGATATCAGGCCCTGTGGTCTTAACTCTCGCAGTTTGAGATACGGCCGTAGAAGTAGCATAAATCCTTCTCTGCTTCAGTTTTCAACAGGTGGACTCTCGTGACAACACTCAACTACCTCAGCACACAATTCCTTTCATTCATTATTAAATCAAGAACTTTCACCTTTTCACTTCAAAGTGGCCCTGTATAGTTTCTTTTTGGTGTATTTAATTGTCAGTCTCCCTGCTCTTATGCTTTGGGCCCGGCAGGAGGCCATAAGGGATCTTTGAGCATAAGCACTATAAAACCATGTAGGAGAAATGATAACTGTGATGTCTACCAGGCTTGGTCGGGTGGCCTCAGCCATCTGTATACAGTAAGCAAAGGGGTAACTCTCATCCCAGACAGGACAGGATGAAGATCTAGTGAGTTATTTTTGAAATTCCTATTCAGTGAACACGTGGAAATTGCAGATAAGAGGAACACACCAGGAAGTCAAGCTCTGAGCCTAGGGGGAAAGGAAGTGGGTTGGCATGGGGTGCAGCTTAACATTAAGACACTTGAGAGTTTGAGGTCCCAGAATACTGATGTGCTAGGAACCAGCAATGGTGGAGAAATGAAGGGGCCCATCCAAGTACAGGAGTGAGAGGCGAGCACAGAGCGACTGTAGAAGCTGGTCTTAGATGGAGCAGAGCTCAGACAGAGAGAGGGGTGTGGTCACAGGGGAATGGTCACCGGAAGAGGTGTGGCCATGGGAAGGGAGGGGTATGATGGTTACAGGGCTAGCTGGATGACACAGCCTGGAGCTATGTGTGTTAAGAGAAAGACAGGGATAAAGGGAAAGTTACAGAGTAGATCATAAAACCCCTATCACTAGAAGCATTGAGAGCAAGTGTGAGCACTCGGGGCAGTTGGAGAGGGGCCCTCCCAGCACTCAGGATGAGAGGCCGGTAGATCGCTGTGCATTCCCATCCAGCCAGGGCTAAGTAATAAGATCCTGTCTAAAAGAGGGGTGGGGTGGTAGGCCCTCCAGACTTACCTGAACAAGTTATCAGTATAAACTCATCTCCTAGTCTACCAGCGTCTTGCCTGAATTTCCTAAACAGGTGGTCCATGACTCTGGAGGTAGTACCGGCTTTGCAAGGGGAGGTAAATGGTCTAAAGTCAGGACTGTGCCATTTGGTGGATTGTCACATAGCCGTTCAAGAGCTGGTGTGTAAGGTGCGGTCGGGTGGAGGGACAAGGTGTCGATGAAGGCAGAAGACAGCCTCTGGGGACAACCGTGCTCTGTAGGAACTGAAGACGAACTTTAATGAATTTTCCACTCCGGGGAAGGCACGGTTTTATTCTGTGGCAGAAACTCTTCTAACTACAACAGCCTTCCTTTCTACCTCCGGTCCTCTGGCCATGCCCTGCTTCCCGGAGCCACCCTCCCACAGACTCTCTTTAAAAATAGACTTTCATGCATGAAGAAGCATCATAATGTAATACTGGTCTTATCTGCACACTTACCCAGCAGGCATTTACAAAAGACAGTGGACGGGTCTTCCATATCTCCAGGGCACACAGAGGTGAGACGTTTTCTTTTAAGACATGCTCACCTGAGTCTGGCCACACAGGACCCCAACAGGGCAATTAGCCGTGATCAGAGCACCCTGGGAAAGGTGCCCACTCTCCTCCCTGCCTTTCATCTGCCCTGAGTTTCTCTCTCATGATAAATGTTCCAAGAGGAGAGTCTTAAGGACCCAGGGAAACCTGTGGGGTCATTATGGCTCATTTGGTAGATGAGAGGGACCTGTAATTTTCCATTGTGTATTTGTATGCACAGAGATGTGATAAAGACAGCTTGTGGCCTCTTTCGAGTTCCAGATGTCTCGAGAGTGAATAAACTGTTTTTTTCCTCAGGCTGTGGGTACACTCTTTTTCCTCAGGCTGTGGGTACACTTTTTTTCCTCAGGCTGTGGGTACACTCTTTGGTTTGTCACTGATGCCGAGTTCCCTGGGCATGTTCGGCAAGCAGCCATTTTGTGTTGAGAGGTCTTCCCTGATCCGCATAGGGATCGAGGAGAAAGAAGCCTGCGCTTTTGAAAAGCATATGTAATCAAAGGATGTCTGCCTTGTTATCTTTCCAGAGATGTTAAGCTATTGGCATCTGGATGTGCTTAGCCCGTTTGGTTAAATTTAAGCAAAGATGGAAGTTGGTTTTTGTGCCTGTTGAAGAGGTATGAGTGTGTATGTGTGTGTGTGCATGTGTGTGTGTGTGTGTGCGCGCGCGCGCACGTGTGTGTGCTTGTGTATAGGGAAGAAGTCAACCACAAATGTCTTCCTCTCCATCTTTATTTTTGAGACAGGGTCTCTCACAGAACCTAGAGTTCACTAATTCACCTAGACAGCAAAGCTGGGATCCTCCTAGCTCCGCCCCCTCAGCTCTGATGTACAGATGAGCCCCACGTCACTTAGCTGCCTTCATAGACGGGGTCTAGGAGGCCCTAGAATTTAAGATTCTTTTATATTGATTTTCAGGTTGTTGTTGTTTCTCTGCCTGTTCTTTATGCACGTGTGGTGTGAGTGTGAGTCCCTTTCTTAGCCCCTCCCCCGTCGTATCTAGAAGCATCAAGACCAGGGCTTTTTTTCCTACAAATGCAATGCCTCCTCTTCTAAGCAGGGATCTTTACATACTTATTCCACAGAGCCTACCTCTGCTTTATGTGTTTTCAAAGGGCTCACTGCGAACTCAGATTCAGACTCTGGCACTTTCTTCTGAGTCTCCTTGTGGTGATACATCTTTGGCCTTTGAAAGTGGCTGTGAGTTTTGGAAACCATGTCCAACCTTAGCTCCAGATGGCTTGTGGCCAAGATCGAGTGTGCTGGTTTGGGATCTAAATTTTATGGGACTCAAAAATAATAATAAGACTAGTTATCTTGCAGACTAGTTATCTTGCATGACTTGAGAACAAACTAGAAGGGAACACCCTCCCTGACCAAGCCTCCCTCCCTCCCTCAAATCCAAATCTCCTTAAGTGAAGCCAGGACCTTCCACAGTGATGCCCTTGAAGGGAACAATAGGCATTGGTATCTAATCTCAATACATTCCTTAGTCACCTGGTCAGGGTTGCACTGTGTGGCCCTTAGACATGAGGCCAAGCCACCCAACACCAGATGACAAGTCAGGGCCTGAGCATGCGTTAGTAGTAACTTGCAATGGAGACTTTATCCCTTCAGAGCAGCTACTACGGGTTAGCCAGGGCTATATTGGATGCCAGGTGCTAGGACGAGGGACAGCCACCCTGAGTACTTCATCATTCATTCCCTCCCCTTTGGGCTGGACAGTGATTCACGTGGCCACACACCATGGCAGCACCGCCCCTTCATCTGCTGTCCTAGCTGGGTGCAGACAGCCCAGAGATCAGGCTATGCTGGGCCCTGGAAGTTGATGTCCTTGTCCCAGTAAAAGTCATCCTGTTTGTCCCAGGAATGACTCAAGTGCCGGGAATCTTCCGTCTCATTGTTAGTCAATGGATGGAAAAGTTCACTTCAGTGCCACACGGGCTATGAGCGTTTCACGGGGCATTCAAGGTTTAGTACTAACCTGCAAAGGCAGGTGAAAGAGTTTCTTTTAGGAAGAGAAGAGAAGCCACCACAGAAGAGGGCATATGTCTCTCTTTTTCATTTTTAAAAGTTATTTTTTTTTTTTTGAGTCAGAATTTTGGTTCATAGCCCAGGCTCTTCTCACACTCAGGGTACTTCTCTTTTCTGTGTGGCACAATGCCTCTGTCAGTCTTTTTGTTTGGTCTTTTTCTTTCAGTCGGGTCTCAAGTAGCCCAGGGTACATGAAACAGACAGCTCCTCTGTATTCAAGGATGGTCTTGTCGTTCTGATCTTCCTGACTCCACTTCTCTAGTGCTAGAATTGCAGGCTTGCTGGCATTCCACCTTATTTATGCAGTGCTGGGCTCTAACCCAGGACTTTCTGCATACTAAATATGGGCTCTCTCTCGCTCGCTCTCTCACCCTCTCTCAAATGGAAGTGTTTATCTTGTGTCATCCTAAATGAAATAAGCCAGACTTTTTTTTTTTAAACAATGTCACTGTCTTCAGACACACCAGAAGAGGGCGCCAGATCTCATTACAGATGGTAGTGAGTCACCATGTGGTTGCTGGGAATTGAACTCAGGGCCTCTGGAAGAGCAGTCAGTGCTATTAAGCCCTGAGTAAGCCATCTCTCCAGTGCCTCCCACCCCAGCAATACATCTCTCTTACGAAGACCTTGCCCAAGTCTGTGGTTTCTCCCAGAAAGTGAAGGTATAGTTCTCAGGCAGCAAAGTACAGTCCCCAGCACATCAGATGCGCTGATCACTTAGCAGGTCTGAGAAGGAGGCAGGACCCAGAGCTGCAAGGCAGCTGCTGAGAACATCCACAGGGTGGACACATCTGGGTGCTCACCTGTCTCTGTGAGGTGCTGAGTAGCTGGGTTGTCCAGATTCTTGTAACTCCTACAGTGACAAGAGGCCACAGGGTTGTCCCTGAGACCCAACTCATTAAACACATTCCTGAGGTTCTGTGAAAGCACCCCTGATTCAGATCAGCCCTTGACCGAAGTCCTCAGCAGAGCTGCCTCCGTCTTCCCAGTCTGAGTGATGGGGCAGAGCACACAGATCCTCGAGGGGACTGGGGATTAATGAGCTGACATTTGAAAACTGCTTGGGAGATGAATTGGAAGTGCTAAGTATTACTATTTCACGTGGAAGTCTGAAAATAACCCCGAGGAAGCATCCTAATAAATAACTAAACGCGGAGAGCGAGGGGGAAATTTCAGTCGTCTGGAGAACATTTGTCTTAAGTACTTTTCTCTTGAGCGGAACTGAGGTGCTAGGGGAGTTTTAAAGAGCATCCATCTGCCGACATTGCTTGACCCACAAAGGAGCAAATATGGAGTCATGGAGGCACAGTGCCTGCTGGGCGGGCACGCATTGGTTCTTCCGTAAATCTAGCCCAATGCTGTTGGCAATCTCCCAGCGGTTGCAACGGCAGAGGTAGCAGTGCTGGCAGCGGCGGCGGCGGCAGTGTGTTCCATGTGTGAGCCCCTTCCCAAGGGTTTTCTGGTTTTCCTAAACTATTCCCACCCTAAGGCCTCCTTCACTCTTGAAAATGCTCGACCACAGTGTTCTCTCCATTCCGTCCCAGCATTTCTTCTGCTTCCGTCCAGTTACTTCTTTGGTTTAAACTTCTGCTTCATCTTGCTTTTCCAGTCTTAGGCACGGGAGGCAACAGTGGTTGCTGCTAACATACTTGTTGGTTTGTTCTTAAATAGGCTCTGTCCCATGAGGCTTTTCTCTCCTCTTCAGTTGTAGTCCCCTGGGGCTTTGAACCCTTATGTGGTTGGATTTTCCACCGAGCTTTGCAGACAGCCCTGGGTGTAGGTGGCACTTGGGGATCCTGAAACCTTCTTTATCATGACAGCGGGTAGGTGTGGAGAGTGGTGACCCCTATCCTTGAACACCCCTCCCATTTCTTCTTGCCCTAATAACTTAAAGAAAATTATCTTGTTCCCTTTAGTATGGTTCATAAATGGTGTTGTAGCTCTGTCCTTCTTTATGGTTTTAAAAGCCACTTAAGGGCTGAAGGCTACTGGAGCTGGCTGGGACAGTCCATGTTTCCGTTTCCAGCAAATGCCTTTAGAAACAGGTCTCTGAGAACTGGGCTGATGGCTCAACACTAACACGCCTGTCGGGCAAGCAAGAGGAATCTGAGTTCGGATTACCTGGCACCCTTGTAAAGGGTGGGCATGGCAGCCCATGTATGTAAACCCAGCACATGTGTGTAAACCCAGCACATGTGTGTAAACCCAGCACTAGGGAGACTACAGAGACAGGCAGATGTCAGGTGTTGCTTGGCTGTCCCACCTAGCTGCATCAGCAAGCTCTAGGCTAAGTGAGAGACCCCGTCTCAAAAAATAAGGTGGAGAGCCACGGTGGAAGACATTTCAACCTTGACCTCTGGCCTTCACACATACGTACCCACACACTAATAGTCATACATCCACACACCCAGCCACATGAACGTGTTCACACACAAGCATACAGATGTACATACATACATACATACATACATACATACATACATACATACAAATGGTCATTACATACAGGACACCTTTTCTCCTGCCTCCACCACTCTCCCTCTCAGAGGGAAATGGGTACCAGCCGTGGATGGGTGCGTCTGCTCTAGTGCTCCATTGTGTGGTCACCAACACCTGGGCATACTGACCAGTCTTGAACCGCTGTCACTACTCTGTCCCTTCATGCTTTCCTGTGGAGTCAGTTCTAGCAGGAGAAGTGGGTCCGCCAACCTGGCACATGGGTACATTCTGCAGGTGTCAGTATCACTTGATCTTAAATAAATGGTGATCGGAGGACAGGGGCCTCCTATACTTCTATGGCTCAAAGGAACCTGATCTCCCAGGCTGCCGCCTACCTTCTGCCCTTTTTCCCTCCCTCCCCTGTGATGATCAAGGGGCAGTTTGTTTCTTGAGTACCACATGACCCCAGAGGCCAGCAGGGCAGGCATCTTGGCCCTGTAGTTCCTAACATTTTCTTAGCTCATCTTGAGCACTGCAGCCAGATAGGGGGGAAATAGAGACCTAAGCAATTGAGAAACAATTTAGTTAAAACCAAAAATTTAGATGGATTTGCCAGAAGTCTTTAGGAGGCATCACTTCCCGACCCCAAGAAGAGACCTCAAGCGGAAGAGACCCTTAGGTTCCATGCAGTGAGTGTTTCTCACGTGGCCCGGTTGTCAGGAAGCATGTGTCTCTGTTGATTTCTGAGGAAGAGAAGCAAATGTATAGGGATGGACTTCCGGCCCCTTGATCTTTCACAGGCCATTTAAAGGAACAGCACCTGACAGTTCACCCGCAGTTACAAGATTTTTCTGCTTCGGGAAGCAAAATACCATATAAGTTGTACAGCCTACATACATGATTTGAAGGGTCAGGGCGAAGCAGATAGCATAGTTGGCAGTGGAGGACAGGGCGTCATGGGGTTCCAACGTTACCGGTGGGGGTGGGGCCAAGCCCTAGGCCTCACACAGGTGTGCTGGGTGGCCTGTCAGCGTTGTTTAATTTCCTTCTTCCCTGGTCCCAATTTGAATCGCCGAAATACGTTAGATTGCTCTGCGTTATTTCATTTGCCTGCTTTGTAATTCCTTCTTACTGAAAACAGATGAAAAAACCAGCAGTAAGGCAAATTGACAGCTCCTGAAATGAGAGCAGTCTTCAGCCTCCTAGTGCTGATGCAGAAATAAATGAAAGTGCAGTCTGCCTGTCGGGTCCTGAAGCAGCTCGAGCTGCTACTTTGTTGCTGCTTTGGGGGGTTAGATGATGGGTACCGGCTTTTCCTCCTCCTCCTCCTTTTCCCTTTAGGGAATCCTGTGGCTGGAGAAGTAGGAAACATCGTTATTCTGACAATATTCACTTAATAAGACCCAAGCCAGAGTTGGGACCTAATGAGGAAAATAGCAGTTTCCACCCCAAGGCATCCACAAAACGAAGTGGGGTCCTTAAGTTGACTTTATCACTTCAAAGGAAATTTATTGGGCACCTTGGGGACCTCAGGCTAAACTAAAGGTAGCAGGTATATACATAGTTTAGGCCGTGCTACCAAAAGCCTTCACTATGACTAGTATTAATCATCATCTTCCATGCAGGTTCAATTTATTTGGTAGACAAGATACCTATATATATATATATATATGTGTGTGTGTGTGTGTGTGTGTGTGTGTGTGTGTGTGTGTGTGTATCAAAGTGCCCTGGTATGCCCTTCACCCATTTCCCCACCACCCTGTCTCAAGAAAACAGAAAAATAAAAAGGGGAAAGAAAAGAAAAAAGTGGTTATCTGCTTATTCTAATGACCATCATCATCCTCCTCAGAACTGTCCCGCTGAGTCCACCAGAAACCACCTGGTTTCTTAATAGACACCAAGCTCACCCCTAACGCAGATCTGAACTATGCTCCATTGCATTAATTTTGTCATTCTGTTATAGAAATAGAACCATCCAACCTTGGATATTTTTTTTTTCTCATCAGCATAGTCTCCTCCAAGGGAATCCATGAAAGTTGTGGCGTATGGTGGCTCATGTGTTTCTTTTTATATGGAGGAGCATTCCACTGTAGGATGTAACACCAGTGTCATCCACCCTGCCCCACCCCCACTCCCTCAGAGCTTCTGAAACACAGTGTATTTACATACTTAGAGAATAGTTCATAAAGCCAGGTGAGCTTGTATAGTTAATGCCGCTCATCCATACTGACTTCTCTATATTGGACTGTGTGGTAATCAATACAAAGTCTCTTAGTCCACGATATAATATATCTCTTACCTAACAGATAGTTTTGAGCGTCCGTGGGTGCTGGGACTAGAATGCTTAATTGCAGTAATAGACCCCTGGCCAAATGCTTTCCTGGATGCTACATCAATAATGTCTACTTCTCGATGCAGAGGAGAAGAGAAACAATGATCATTGTTCTCTTTTGTCCTGCAGGGCCTTACCCCCCAAAAATGCACAGGTCGAGGTGGTGGAGAAAGATTTGAACCCCAGACCTATAAGGCCATATTAGATTCCTTTTACTCTGTCAGAATTAGCCACAAAATCACTGAGCACTGGTTTGTTCCTCTGGAAAGTGAGGAGTGGCCTGTACTCCTCTCTTCTTGTTCCCTGTCTGCCTTAGAGAAGTTATGATCTTCTCTGAACAGGAAGTCACTTTACCAAGCAACTGAACCCTTATTCCTAGCTACATTTGAACTTTGTTCTCCGCAACATTGTGATAGCCATTATTTGATGATGTTTGGGGAATTTTAAAGTGATGATGTAGAATGTCTTTAAAGATAGACATTCAGCACTGCCTTCATTTTGCTTATTTTAGACAAGTGGACAGCATTAGAACTGGGATTGTTGACCCAGGACTCTGAGGTGACTTTGGGGCTAGATGCCAGGTGATTGGCTGTTAGGTAGCCCAAGGGGCAGGCAGCTGGAGCCAGTTCCATTAAGACCCATGGAGGATTTGGGGATGAGCAGGGCTTGGAGCACTCGCCCAGGTATCTGGAGCCACACAGTTCACAGAATTCTGCCTCCTGCCAAAAACTGGGCTGCAGAGCAGAGGAAGTTTCTATTTTGGGCATTTAAGTGCTTCTGCTGCTGAGGTCAGATCTAGCAGCTCATCCCGGGAGGAGGGAGAGCAGAGAAGGATGCAGATGTGCCTAGGAGAGAGGATGGTCACGCTGGAGCGGCGACCCCTGGGTCACCTCTGTGACCCCTAAGACTATATGAAGTGATGAAGGTTCCTCTCATCTCTCAGGTACACACTCCTCCCAAGATCTAGCTGAATTTATCAGAATAGCAAGATGGTAGAGTGTCAGGGGGCCCTCTTAGAGCCTGTGGCAATTCTCTCCTTTGCTCCCTGTAATCAAGGCAGGCGCATGGCTGTTAAATTCTAATGCGGGAGCCTGCCTCCCATCCAGCCCACAGAAAGGAAGGCACAGAGAGATCCCAAGGACTCAGAGTCATCCTGGCCCCTAGTTCCTTCCATTTCTGTTCCTCAGCTAACTTCGTATTGGGCATACAGAGGAACCTCAATAAACACTGGTTTAGTGACGATTTTGGCCACCTTGGCTAAGCTGTCATCTCCCTGTTTCCTCATCTGCCCTTTCCTGTCTGTAAAAGAGCAGACTAGTGGGAGGCTTCTGCACACAGAAGTCCCTTTCTGCCGCAGACAGGCCCTGGTCCCACCATCAAGCCTGTAGCTTCCTTCCCTGTTCTGCAGGCAGAAAGAAGTGGCACATGGCCCGAGGGATTGGCACTGCAGATTGGAACCTGGACTTCTCCAGCCTGCGAAACGCCGCTCCTCACCCCCTCTCCCCTTCCCCAAGTGGATAGCTGCAGCCACGCTTGTCACCGGCTGAGATTGCATTGGCCACAGGAGATGTGGATGATTTTTCCATTTGGTCCTGATGTTTATTTCATGCCCATCAATATCAGCCTGTATTAGGACAGATGAGGTTCTTATTTACAGGCTGTGCATTTTCACACTTGGTAATTATAAACCCTTCCCCTGTTTGGTCAGAGTCGTGCAGATCCATTTTGGCAATTAGCAGTTTAGTATTTGTTTAATGGGAATGCAAGAGTCTGTTACGGCACATCAGCGCTCCCCTAATGACGGTCCTCTCTCCCCTGGAGCTGGCAGGTTTGGGCCTTTTTCACGGTAGGTGAGGCCTGATGGGGAGAGGTTAGAGACAGGGAGGAAGGAACGTTTGGTAGCCTGCCTGCCGCTCCCCTCCTCCAGAGCCCGCTTGCATGCATGCGTGCACACACACATACACACACACACACACACACACACACACACACACACACACACAGAGCAACCAGCCCTAAAAGTGGGTACTGGATTACCAGAGCACAACAGCCGCCACTCGAAGGAACGTCACATGAGAGGCCGTTAGGCCAGATGCTATTTCCATGTGACAGCTGTCAGCCTGCTGGATCCAACTGCTTCGCCTCCGACAAGCTCATGCCCAGCCTCTCTCCCATCACCTCCCTTCCTTCACCTCTTCTCCACGCCCTGACTGGGATCACCCTAGAGAGCAAGCACCTCCTGTTCCCTCCCTAGGTGGTGCTGGGGCCCAGGTCTTTGTCTACCCAGCTGAAATGGAGCTCTAACCTCAACCATAGCCCCAGAGGGCAGACTCGGGCTCTTTCAAGATGGATCCTCCTGTGACTGTTTTCCCCCAAGGGCACGCTGATCCCGTTAGTGGCTGTTCTTTGGTGTGACCCACTTTTTAGTGGGTATGTGTGTGTATTCATGTTCACGATGCAGCAGAATTGCCCAGAAGGACGTGAATTGGGTGTATTCTGAGCCAGGGACTCAGCAGCCAGTCAGGCAAGCCTTCCTGCCAGCCCTAGGATGAGTGAGGCATGGTCTATATTCTTCATGCTCGAACTGTGCGCTCAGAGTACCCTGTAGACTCTCATAGACTGAGCCCTGGACTGACTTCCAGGATACTTGTCCAATTCCAGCTCTTGCTCTGTGACCGTGGAGAAGCCCAGTGTTCAGCTTCTAGATTTGCCTGACTCAAAGAAAGAAATCCCTATATCCTATCTCCTCAACTCTTCATTTGTTCCCCAGTTTCCCACCCACCCATCCCCTTTAAGCTTACTTAATCACTTCGGACTCTTTGGAGAGCTTTGAAGGTATTATTTGTTGGCTCATTCAGAAGACGGTAGCACTAACCTGAACTCTAGGGACTTTAGAAAGTGGAACACAGTGAACAGAGACGGAGAACTGAGGTGGACTCATCTACTTTTAAATCCTGACTCCACTGTATTTTATGTGTGATATGCCAGGCTAGTTACTTAGTCTTAGCAATTCTCATTTCCTCACCTACAAAATGGGTATGATAGTATCTACCCAGAGCTACTTGCAAATTGCCCTTTAAGCTACAGTAAACGGTCACTATTCATCATTTTTTGATAGGGGCAGGGTGGGCGTTTTGTAAGTAGAATCTGCATTCAGACCAGCTGAGCAGGAGGCCTTGCTTGTAGGTAGGTACCCCACACGCTTCAGCAAGCCCCAACTCCCACAAGCGTCCGTTGGTTACATTTCTAACTCATATCTGATGAACTTTGGGGTTTGGTTGTATATAATAAGTTAGATGAGAAAGTGGAATGATTCCATAAGGGTTGAAAATGCAAAAATAAGAAAGATAGGACTGATAGAAACACAGCCCTGCTTGGGAGGGTAGACTACGCTAGCCAAAAGCCCCGAGAGCCTTTAATGAAGAGTTCAGGAAATACACTTAGCGCTTGTGATCTGAATGCTAAAGATGCAGTTCAAACAGCAAAGTTTATGTTACATGTGTTTTACCACAGTTTGGGAAAAGGATGTAGAAGAAATCCAACAGTCTCCTTTCCTGCCGTTCAACAGAGGCATGAGCATGACTCAAACAAGTTCTGGGGCTGATGTAAGCTAGTGTTGGACTTCCGGGATGAAATGGGCAGTTGCTAACAGCAGTGGCTACAACAGGAGCCCTGGGGGGTACCTCCATTCCTGGAACCTTCCAGGGGTGAATGAATGCACAGAGAAGTGGCCAAGAGTTCCCTTGACTGCAGCTCTGGGGAAGGAGGCAGGAACCTACATGGGGAGGAGGGGCAAAGACTTGAACTTCCAGAGACCAGCATCTGCGTCATGGCCCTTGCCAGCCTCGGGGTGAGCCGTGGGAAAGCTGGGGCTCAGAGGATTGATGAGGATCTCTTTCTCATGTGCCACATGAGGACCAAGGCTATAATCACACTGTAGAAATAAGTCGAAGGAGTAGTAGTTTCATTAAGTTGTCTTAAAAGTTCTGGGTTCAAGACTAGGAATGTCAGTTACTTGATAAGCGTTCTTGCCTAGCATGCAGAAGGCCCCGGGTTTCGCCCCCAGCACCTAGTATACTAGGAATGGTGTCAGAGGCTTAGAGTACCTGTACTTAGAAGGTAGAAGGACCAGGAGCTTGTGGTCATCCTGGGCCATGGAAGAGTTCAAAACCATCCTGGGATACATGTAACCTTGTCTCAAAAAAAGAGCTCTTGGTTCAGTTGTTGGTCCTTCTGGCTACTTCAGAACAGAATCCTGGTTTCCTTAAACTAAAACCGTGTCGAGAAACAGGGTGAATGCTTGTCCCTTACATCCAGCATCCCACTTCTGGGCAGCTTAAGGCCTGCTAACACCCGCTAGCTTATTTTTGCTGTGAGATAAGGCCCCTCCCACTATCAACCATTTAGAACAGCGATTCTCTGCCTTGGAAGAACACAGATCACTGGAGGCCTAAGAGGCCTTCTGCAAGGTCCCCTGGAGAGTGAAGCTGTGGCCTAGGCAACCTTAACAGTCCAGGGGGAGTGGCCAAGGCAACAGGTGTTTCAACAGCCTTTAGGGGGCTCCTGGGAGCCATCATGGCTGAAACCACTAATGCAAATTGCAATTGTAATTTAATGGGATTTTCCAGGCTGCCCCCTCTGCTGCCTGCTCTCTCTTGTCAATAGTTAGCAAAGCCACCACCCCCTCTTTGTATACTGAGGGAGAAATTTAGCCTCAGAAGACCATTTAGTTACCTTAGGTTCATGTCAGGAGCCTCTTTAGTCTAGATACAGTGGTTGGAGCAGAAGTGACCCATGCTTGACCCAGCAGATTCCAGCCCTTTGTCCTGGGTGGTCTCGCCACATCAAATAGCCTTAGTGTCTTGAATTTATAAAGCATAATAAGGCCGCTAAGCCCTGTGCACTGTCCTATCGCCAGTTCAGCGTTTGCGGGCGTTGATTTAAACTAACTCTTGAAGCATCCATGTGGGAGCAGGAAGAGAAATCTAAGAGTGTTTGTTCTGGGGGAAGAGTGGAGGTTTCTTCTCTTCCCAGTTCCCCTCCTCACATCTGGATAGATGATTTAAGGACCATTTGAAGTGCGGTTTCCTGCTTTGTTCTCAATAGGTATGATGTGTGTGTGTGTTGGGGGGGGGGGATGTGCCGACTCCCAGGAGGTGTAGGAAGTAGGAAGTGTCTCAGGGTGTGTGTTGGCCACAGCAAAGCTCTGGAACAGCCTCACAGAACAGTTTTCAAAGGGAAACAGTTTTCAGTGGGGAATTAGATGCTCCCAGATGTTGTAGTGTCTGCCCTGCTCCCCCTCTCTCCCAGCATGCTCTGCAGTCTCTTCTCTTGAATCCTCTGCAGAATCCTCATCAGGTGGCTTAGAGGCCACCTGATACAATTCCCTCCTTCCTCAGATGTTACCAGGGAACAGACAGGGAGGTGCCTTGAACTCCATGAGACACTGTGAAGCTAGCTAACATGAGAATCTGGGCCTGGACTCTATGCAGCACTTCCTGTCTTGATCACCCGCTGCTCCTGGCTTCAGCCCTCCCCTGGGAACAAGTTTTCTGTATTCACCTTCTAGCAACTGCATTGTACCCAGGAAAGTAATTCTGTGAAGTCCTGGGCAGAACAGCAAGTCCAGGGGACTGAGCTCAGTTAACTGGACAAAGCAAACTTGTGGCTTCCCATTGCATGGGCATCTCTTCACTGTGACTTTAAAGGTTGCTTCTTCAGCCAACATGAGCTGGGACAAGTAGAGTCTAAACTCTGGGCCGAGTCATCACTGTAAAACTGTCTGGCTTGTATTAAACCTTTGAGGCAATCGAAAGAGGGTTCTCTCCTTAGTTAAAGAAGTCAGGATTAGCGTGGTTTCCTACTGATTTTGGTTGGTGGTTATTGTTGAGTCTTCACAGCGTTCATTTGATGAGAAACAGGTTTTCATCTTTTCTTGGCCTTTCTAGGACCTAGGTCCTCCCTCAACCTTGCTGCTGGCATAACACCTAGATGCAGAGGTCTTAACCTGTGTCCATCTGGAAGGTTCCATTTGCAATGTACTTGGCTGGTGGTTTCATACTGGACCCTCATCAACTATTTCCCCTTCTGCCTTTTTTCTTGCCTTTTCTCTATGGTGTTATTTGAAAGGTCATCCTCTGAATGCAAGGTGTTCTTTCGGAGTCTGCATTGACTTGGGTTACATGTGCATTATCTCCTGCTGCAGAACCTCAGGCAGTAGCTGCTGGCTAGGTGCCCTGGGAGCAGTTTATGGATCTTCCTGCTCTCAGCTGAGCCTCAGCTGTGGAAAATGGGGACAGGTGTCCTGTGCCACGTGTCCTGCACCATCATCCTTCAGCAGGCTAGTCCTGGCATGCCCCTTTCATGGTGTTGACCAAAGTCCACTAGAGAGTAAGTGGAAGCTCGCTGAGTTTCTTTGGGCCAGAACCCAACCAGACACACCTACTCATTTTATTGTCCAGCTCATTTTATTGCCCAGGCCCAATTCAAAGGGATGAGGAAACAGACTTCTCTTCTTTGGGTAGAGAAACTACAAAATTACTGGGTGTTGGGTCATTAGTGTGACTTTTCCAACAGAGCCATGGGACCTGCCCCTTGTTTGTACTTAGGCCAATGCTTTGCAAGTAGGAAGTGCCTGACATAGGCAGGATATGTAGAAGAAGCAAATCAAGTTGCCACTGGCTAGATTGTTAAGTCAAGGTTGGGTTGACCCCATACAAGGGAAGTTAGCATCATGCAGGTAGATGTGAGATTTGTCCAGTGTCAGGGCGGGGATGGCTTGATTGACATTCCCTTGTCATCTTTTCACTCCTGGGTTCCACTCTCAACTCTTCAGGATGTTAGAGGACCCGTGGTCAAGAGAAGACCTAAGCAGAGGAGGGATTGCTGCTGCAGTCCGAAGTCCTTGGGGGGTCATCATATGTGTGGGGTGAATATTCTTTAGAGAAGAAAGTAACCTCTGGCCAGGAGCTTTAACCTCTTCATTCTGGGCTTTCACTGTTTATGGTGGGGAAGGAAAAGAGACCACAGGCTAGTAGGAGTACGTACCTCTAGGAGCTGAGAGTTAACTAGACACACAAATCCTAGGGGCCTGAAAGATCTGTGAGCCAACTGGCTCTGGGCAAATCTGCTATGTGTAATGGCCCCAGAGCCTATCAGTGTTGCTCTCCTTCCATTGGTATGTTGGGGG
Source organism: Mus minutoides (assembly GCA_902729485.2). Taxonomy (NCBI): domain Eukaryota; kingdom Metazoa; phylum Chordata; class Mammalia; order Rodentia; family Muridae; genus Mus; species Mus minutoides. Next base: position 122,550 of record CACVCL010026685.1, read on the forward strand.
AGATTTACTGGAACCTTCCATAGGCAGAAACACATATGTTAGACCTTCCAGGCTTAAAGGCAGAGAGTATCCCCTTTCCAACTAGTTGACCTAAAGGTTCCATGGCTTTGCCTTTCACAAGTTGCTCGTGTGGACCATTACTAGCTGCCTTGGGTCATTACTAGAGACTTCTTATGGTTGGAATAAGCTTTTCTCCGAAATTGACCAGGCTCATTCTAGGGCATGGGACAAAGCCACCTACGGGTGAGACACCTACTCTTCTCCCTTCTCTCCCTCAGGGGATTCAAAAGACTAGTTAGGCCTCCAGTGCCACCTCTGGTACAAGGAAATCTGTACAGTAGCATGCAAAGACATTGCCCACACAAAGTGTTGACTCTAAGGTCCAGGACCGTGTTCCTTGAGGAGTATTTCGTGGTGTTAATAATGCTCTCTTCTCCAGGTCAGGCAAACAACCGCTTATAGCTCCCCAACCCCAGCACGCATCACATCCCTCCTCAGCCCTTCCTGGAGGCTTGTGATGCCCAGCCAACTCCTTGGTGCCAGTTTCAGGTGTGACCCCATGTACAGGGGCTCCGGGGGAGACAGGGAGGCAGAGATTGCTGCCAGTTAACTGGTTCCCGCACTGACACCAGTCACCTCAGCTGTGCCCCTCATTTCTCCAGACTCCATGACGGGAGACTCCTGCACAAGCCGCTTCTGTTTGATTATCCGAGAACCGTGAGAAACAGGCCCGTGTGTGAGACGGCGGTTTTCATTCTATTCAGTCTTTGTGTATTCAAATTCTCCTGGTTTCAGCTCTTGCTGCCCTGCCAGATTTCCATAGCATTGATGGCTCTCTGAATTAATAAGTGTTTGCAGCCACTGAAAAGTGCCCCACCCCTCAGCACTCCGTCTTACCCATATTGATTCCTTCCCACCTCGTGCTTTTGCTTTCTCTCTTAGATGTTATATTTTGTAAAACGTTAATAGAATTTCTCTTGCACCCTGACACTTTTATCTATTCAGGAGGTCTTCGAAAGTCCCATTGTACAGCTGGGCTGCAAGGGAAAGAGCCCTATTCTCTACAACAATGCTTGTCCCCAAAACACACACACACACACACACACACACACACACACACACACACACACATCCTCCCCACAATGCTCACCAGGGTGGAGGGAATGCGGAGGCTTCAGAAGAAAAACAGACAAACTTAGCCAGGAGAAGCAGGGAGCCAATTACGCACCGCTGAAAGACACGGCTTTTGGGGGGGGAATTTTTTTTTTAATTCAAAATATTTATTTCCTACGGGCATCTGAATTTCAGTACCAAAACATGGCCAACACAGGAGGGAGGCTGTTTTCTTCGCTGTTAGACATTTTCAGTTAAAAAATCAAGATTTGGCAGACATCTCCGACAATGTGGAGATGGGTGCAAAGAAGCAGATGTCACATTTACCTGCACCCGCAGCAGGTCTTACCCCCAACCTACACCCGCGCCCCAGGCATCGGAAGTCTTCTGGCATCCCAAGGTCTGAGTCTGAGCTGCCATATGCCAGAGTGTGACTGCTCTGTGTACAAACACACCGGTTGATCTGATGGTGACTTGCTTGGGTGGTGTATGGGAGGCGTATGGCCTCAGCAGGTGTCTGGGGGGACTCTTGAAGCCTGCCAAGGCTTGGGGAACAGGAAGAGCCCAGAGAAGGAGGCCCTGTTCAAGTGATCTCAAACTAGCTTTGCCTCTCCTGCCAGCTGGTGCCTGGGAGAAAGTGGGGCGGGGGGCTGGGGGGTCAGCTCCCTACATGTAAGGATACCCTCTTCACAGCAAATGACTGCAGGAGTGGGGGCCACCAGAAGGGGAAGGCCCCAGCAGCCTGTTTGTTCAGCCTGGGTTGCTTAGCAACAAAGGGGGCTCTGCCTCCAGAAGGGATTTTTAAGTGAGACAGATCTCTTCCAGTCTGGCTTGCCTGTCTTTTCTCTGTTCTTGCCTGGACTTTGCTCTCTCCACTGTCGTCCGTGAGAGGATCCAGAAAAATAAGTTCATTTTGTCCAGAGGTGCCATTTTAGTCCTCACTTTACTGCTTCACGCAGGAGGAGGGAGGGGTGGCTAGCCTGTGATTTTTCCTCAGGTGGCTTAGCTGACCCTTCGGAGCCTTTGAGCATAACAGAGTGTGGAGGTCTTCCCAGCCACATACACACCCAGCCTGCTCCACGCACAGAGTCCTCTGGCTCACAGTTTGTATTGGGTTTGTATTTCGGCCACCACTGTTGAGTCCAGAATCCATGAAGCAAGCACCCGATTCACCCTGGCATAGCAAGCCTTCTTGAGGGTAAAGGCGGGTCTTGTGACCTAAAGGATTAGATCTAGAAACGAGAGGAGTGGATTGTGGAGCCGTCTGTTGTTTCTTGAGATCTGTGTGTGATCCTACAGTTAGAAATGTCCAATAGTTGCAGGGTATGTGAGAAGAAAGACAGACGCCAGCCTGGGTACTTCTCTTCTTGATTGCCCTGAAGGAGCCCTGGCATCGGTGTACCAGGGTGCTAGGACTGCCACAACAAAGCACCGGAGGCTGGAGAGTTTCAACAAACAAATTGTAGTTTTCTCGTGTCTGTTTATCCTGGAAGCCAGAAGTCCAAGATTGTGCAGTGGTGGGGTTGGTCCCTACTGAGGTCTTCTTGGCCTGTGGTTCCTCAGCCCTGTCTGCGTCTTTGTCCTCATTTGAGGACACCATTCATATGATGGGATTAAGGTCCACCCTAATGAACTCATCTTCATGTTGTTGGCTTTAAAGACCCAGTTGGGATGGAGAGATGGCTCAGTGGTTAAGAGCACTAACTGCTTTCACAGAGGATCCAAGTTGGGTTTCCCAGCAACCACATCAGACAACGCAAAACTCTAGTTTCCCAGGATCCAGCACCTTTTGGGTTCCACAGGCACCCACTGGCATATTGCAAATAAACACAGACACATGTACATGTGTACACATAAAAATTTTAAATCTTTTTAAAAAATAAAAATAAAGAGTAGTCACCCAGTCACGGAAGTAGGAATTAGGACTTTAACTGACAAGTTTTAGGAAGCACAGTCCAGCCCATTGGAGCGAGGATACTAAAGTCTGTCATCTACAATTTAATGAACTGAATATACATTAGAAGGGACCTTAGCTGTGGCCTCTTGCTCTGTGGAACACTGCCAAGCTGTCACATTGTATTGACCTGGATGAAGTATTTGCTATATTGTAATGTCATTTTTTTTAAAAAGATTTATTTATTTATTATATGTGTGTACACTGTAGCTGTCTTCAGACACTCCAGAAGAGGGCATCAGATTTTGTTAGGGATGGTTGTGAGCCACCATGTGGTTGCTGGGATTTGAACTCGGGACCTTTGGAAGAGCGGTTGGTGCTCTTAACCGCTGAGCCATCTCACCAGCCCCTGTAATGTCATTTATACAACAGAAAAGACAATAACATTCCACAAATGATACAATATAATCTCTCCCTCTCTTCTTCTCTCTCCCACTCTCTCCCTCCTCTTCCCCCCCCCAAGGAAACTACACATCTGTTAACTAAGATTATGCCAAGTTGAAGGGATTTGAGGGTTTGGTTCTCCCCCCCCTTTTTTTTTTTTTACAAACATTCTCTATTTGAGCAACTATTTCTTTAGCAATGGAAACCACCTCCCCACCCCCCACCCCATGCAATCGGTATCTGTAATGTTCTGTGGATTTCATGGAAAGACCTGAAGCAGCTTTTATTCTGTGCTTTGTTTTCAGGTAGAGGATGCGATGCTGATGTTCGACAAAACCACCAACAGGCACAGAGGTAAGATGGCCCGTCGTAAGCGAATGGCCTTTCCTCCTCTCCTGGCCTTCTCCCCTCCCATCCCGTTGACAAAATGTACAAGGAAGATGCAGAGTCCAGCAAGTAGACTGCGCATAGCACAGTGAGTCTGGTATCAGACAGTGAAAACCATCTTGGCTAGGGAGCCCTGGCTGAGATTGAGCGGCCACACCCTGCACACTGGTGCGACTTACCTTTCTCACCCTGGCTCTCTTAGCCCCTAGCCAACCTCAGCACTCAGTGATCCCAGTGGAAATTATTCATAGTGATTACTCAATCGGACTCTCAATTTGCATCAAAGAAGGCTCAGAGAGCAGCCTGTCAGCCTAAGGTTTGAGTGATAGGGGGTGGAAAAACCTACTTAAATCTGTTAGCTGATTACCACACTTGCAGATCTGGACGGTCGTGTGGAGCTTCCAGGTGCTTGGGGACAGCTGTACTTGTCTGTGTCCCCTGACCAATCCATGTTATAGAGAATGGGTCGCACTCAACCCAGGGCCCACAAACCTTTGAAATGGTTTGCCCGATGTCTGAGTTTTGCTTGGGAGTGGATCCCTAGTGTGGAACAGATTCGTCAAAGAGAACTCTCAGTGACCCCTGCCGCAAGAACAAGATCAAATCATTGCTTCGAATGGGAAAAGGGGAGGAATCTGCAACATCCTCCTTGAGACGAAAGTCCGAAAGTCCGAGGAGGTAGTGACTTGGCGCAGTATTCTGCTGTGCTCTGGAAAGTGCCCCGTTCCTGGGGTCCTCATTAACGGGGTGTTAATGGGCAGTGATTTTGAAGTGGGGTGTGAGGAAAGGCTGTGGGGTGTGCTCCAGGGAAGGAGCCCTGGGTGAACCTAGAGGCCTGTTTTCTTTGCCACATCCGTTGTTTGCATTCCCCAATATCCTCTGTGATCAGAAGTGGTTACCCTGTTCTGGCTGCACCTCTTTCCTGTCTGAGGAAGCAGCGAGTGAAAGGCAGGTAGGGATGAAGGGTGGGCCAGGGAGAGATCTGCATATCCTGTCTTCATATGCCCAACTCTCCCCGAGATGGAGAGTCCAACACTGGATGGACCAGGGCAGAGCAGAGGATGCGGAGAGAAGGCAAGGAAGGAAAACAAAAACATGTAACCGCTCTCTCTCCCTTTCCCCATTACCCTGGAGCTGGAGCTGGAGAGCTACCAGGCGGAAGGTGTTCCTTGTGACGTACAGTTTGTGGTTATTTTCTTTTATCATCAACATTGTCTTTGTGATGTTGTAGATGCCTAAGTAGCACGCTGGGAGTGACAGCCCAGGCTCTGTAGTCCGTCTCTGATGAGGGAGAAGAATCTACCTAGGCAGTATAGAATGATTCTGTCTGCAACAAGCAATGTAGAACGGCTGCGGAGGTGACCCGGTGGTTAAGAGAACTTGGTGCTGTGTCGGAGACAACAGTTTGGTTCCCGGCAGTCACTTCAAATCACTGACTGCCACCTGTAACTCCAGTTGGAGGAGATCCCAGGCTTCCAGCCTCCGTGGGCTCCGGTATCCATATGCTTCTATATGACTAACACACAGAAATGCAAACCTATACTTTTTTTTTTTTTTAATGAGAAGCCCAAGCACAATTTTCTTGTGTCTCATAATTTGGCCTCCACAGCCGTCTTGGGAGTCACAGAGTTGCTGTGACTTGGGGAGGAATTACTGCACATTTTTTATGCCTCCTCTGTTCATTTATAAAGTGAAAGTAGTAACTGCAGTCCCCTATCGTCTCTTAGTGCTGTGATAAAACACCATGGCCTAAAGCAACTCGGGGAAGAAAGGGTTTATTTCAACTTACACATTGCTTTACCATCAAAGGAAGTCAAGGCCCCCATCACTGGCTTCTTCTTCATGCTTGTTTAGAGTGCCTGACTGAGCTCCTCCACATCAGTCCCTAATCAAGAAAATGCCCCACAGATGTGCCTCCAGGAGATCTCATGGTGGCATTTTCCCAATGAGAGATGACTCTGACTTGTGTCATGTTGACAAAAAAATCCAAGTAGGAAAAGTGCCTACTTTAATAGTGTAGTTTGGCAAGTGGAAGGCCAAGAATAAGTGTGCATTAAGTATTAGCTCTTAGGATAATTACTTTGACCATTTTATGGCTGAGATACCAAGGCTCAAGAGAGCTGAGGCTCTTAAGTCCCTGTAGCTTCCAGCCCAAGGCTACTGATTGCAGACTCTTACTCTTTCTTTGTGTACCCAGATAGGAACAGGTTTTTCTGGGTGAGTGATGACATCTAAATGTGACTCCTGGCAGTCAGTGTCAGAACCCACAATCTCAGGAGTTTACTGAGCTGTGTCATGGCGACTGTGTCCTTTTCTTATGTGTGTCTGGGTCTGGGATCAAATCCATGGTCTGGAGCACAATGAGCTACTTCTCCAGCTTTCTGTATCTGTCTGCCTCTCCCTTTCTCTTCCTCTCTCCATCCCTCCCTCTCTCCCTTTGTGTATGTGTATATGCGTGCACATGCATGCACATGTATGTTGAATATGTGGAGCATGTAGATGTCCTGTTGATGTCAGATGTCTTCGTGATCACTCCATTTTATTTACTGAAGCAGGGTCTCTCACTGATTCAGTTCGTCTTCTAGCCAACCTGCCTTGGGGGAGCTCCTGTCCTCTTGCCCAGGCCTGATGGATAGCCTGGGCTGTGTTTGGTCCCTAGCCCCCAGGAACATGGACTTCTATGTTGTGTCAAGAGTCATAGCAGAGCGCATAGACTTGGGCCCATGGTCTGGGCTTCCTTGGGCCTTTAGCACTAGTAGGAGGTCAAGTTAGTTGCCACTTGGCTTTCTGGTTGCCACCACCTGTCCTTGCTCCCTGTGGTCCCTGTGGAGAAAAGACGATCCTGAGGCATATTTGAGTGGCAGATGACTTCTGTCCACTGAAGGGCCAGCCTGGTCTCACTAGTGCCATGGGAGAGAATCCTGGGGACGAGAGTTTAGACTTCGCCTCTCAGTGGACCCATGTAGTATGGGGTGTGCCCACGTTATCCCTACATAAAGCTGGTCCTCTAGTTTCAGGGACTAAGGTCGGGGACAGAGGTACCTAGGGTTTTCCTTCCCACCTGCCAAGCGTCTGACCATTACAGTTTCTTTCTCTAAGAATATGGGAAGGTGATTGAGGAGCTACAGGAACCAAGTGTGTCTGGCCTGTGGCTTTGTATCCTTTACTTAAACAACCAGGGGTGAGGGGTGGAGGTGGGGTGGATGTGAATAGTTACTGTAGGTGGGATCGCTGGGAATCAACTCTACTAGGAGTAGCCTACAGGAGGGTTATTAGGAGCAAACCTTGACTGTGGGTGGCTAAAGGGAGATTCTGACCTCTGATGACATCAGAAATGAGGCAGTCTATCTACGCACAAAATAGGATGGGGGGTCATCACTGCATCCACAAGAGCCATCCATGAATGTATTCCCTTCAGGAAGTTGGTGTGATATAGGGTGCCTTCTGCTGAGGAAACTTGAGTGGGGCATACCATAGGATATCTTGGGGTGCTCCCAGCAGCCAGGGAGGCAGGATTTAGAGGATGTCCTTCATTTCTGAAGGTGGGCATGGGCATCCTGTCTCAACACCTACTCTAACTTCTGCTGCCAGAGATTCACCGTTATCTGAACAGGCTGTGCTCACCATCACAGTAGAAACAGGTAGTGCTCTGCATGCATTGGTGCCAGCACAGGGGCTGCACATGGCAAATAGAGGCAAACTGGGCTGCTAAGAGATGCACCCAAGAGGAAGCAGGACTTGAGACATCAGCTCTGCCTGTGTGACCTGCAGGCCAAGCTCCCAGCTACTCTGCAGACAGGCCTGGTACCCGGCAGGTCTGCGAACAGGAGACTCAATGAGGGTCTAGACTGCTTCCTCACTGTTGCTCTGACTACACCACCCCTTCTTGTTGTCCATGTCGCTCCTCATTTTCAGAGGGAACTAAGTCATATGAAGTTTGGGGGTGGGGTAAGCTCCTGGTAGAAGCTGGGAGCCATTCTTGTTTCTGCCTGTCATTTCATCCATGGTCTTCTGTGAGACTATCTATGTCCCCGAGGAGAGAGAGAACGATGCCTTTCCAATTTTCTCAGAGTCATTTCATTTGCTCTCTAAAGCTTGTTAGAGGTAGCCTGGAAAATACTGGGCAGATCATCAAAGGGTTTAATCATCAGGGATGGGGGTGGGGGTGAGTTTGTTGCTTTATCCTTGCAAATGGCAGATAAGATCTTGAAGCCAGCATTAGATATTGATCCCAGGGTGGGGCTGGAGCGGGTGGGTACCTGAGGGAGAAGTAGGGAAGGCAGTAGAAGGTGTCCTTCCAATTTGCTCTTTTGCTGGCGGGAGGGAGAGAAGGATAGCTCAGCTATTGTTGCTATCCACAGCTCAGCCCTGTAGAGGGTATGGAATGTAGGCACGTGGGCTGCTGAAGTCAACTCTGTCTACACTCACCTCTTCCCAAGAGAGCAGAACCTCTGGCCATAAGGAAAACGTTACTAGACCCTTCCTGTGACCTCAGACCATGAGCTCCTGAACTCTGAACTCCTGGGTCCCTCCAGGGGAAGAGCTGGACAGTTGGGGACACCTGTGGGAAATGAATGGGGGTATCTTTGAAGCCAGGAGGATTGGCTAGAGAGGGAATAGTCTCTGGCCCTGGCATCCCTCTGGCTGCCATTACCTAGCAGGCCTGTTTGCTGTGGACCATCGCCAGAGGCAAGGGAACAGGATACTGAGAGAGCAAAAGAGAGATCAGAGTGATGAACAGTTCTTCCCAGCAGCTTCAGTCACGTACTAAGGGCGGTGCTACTGACTTAGGAGAGAAACGACAGCTCCAAACAGCCACTGCCCCACCAAAATGACCCTTCCTTGGCACCAGCCACCGTCCCGGCCTTGGAACTGAGAGGTCCTTTCCCTGGCTACATACTGTGTAGCACAACTGGAGAGGCCCAGTGTGGGCAGATCCTGCCGGAGGCTGCAGCATTCAGCAGGCTCACCTCTAGGCTGTTGGACCAAGAACTTGGCTCTTCTCTCCAAGCCTGCTCAGTCTCCACCCCAAAAGCAGTGGGCCCAAGTTTAAGGTCTCAGTGATTTGTGTAAGCAGTTTATGTATTAGAATGGTGCCAGGAAAATGTAGCTGAAGCCATGATAGAAGAAGATAATGCTTTTCTGAGGAGGGAAAAAATAAAAAACAAAACAGTACTTAATGTCTTGAAAACCTGCCAGATGCTCACTTTTGAAATTGACCTCCTAACTCCGATTGACTCTTTTCTATACACCATAAAAAGATGATTAAGGGTAGTACTATAATTATTTGTTTATTGATGCCCATTTGTCAAAAAACAGAGGCATGTAAAAAGAAATTCACGGAGGCATAAATGATATTACCAATCTTTCAGCCTATAGTAATGAACCCCAGTACTCAGGATGCTGAAACAGAAGGATTACGTGTTTAAAGCTAGCCTGAGCAACATATATAAGTCCCATTTAAAAATAAATAACAATAAAAGCAGCAGTTTGTTAGTGTATGATGCCAGGCAAAATGGTAATATGGGCATGTCTCTCCTTACAAGATTCTAGAATTGATTTTATTTACCTGGTGGGAGGGCAGAGTTGGGGTTCACAAGCTTTTTAAGTGTGACTTGGTATTTAAGGAGGGTATTTGGGGGCTGGAGAGGTGGCTCAGTGGTTAAGAGCAATTGTTGCAAAGGACCTGGGTTCAATCCCCAGCACCCACATAGAGGCTCACCACCTCCTCAAGGGTCATCACCTGTGGTGCACAGGGATAAAGACAAAACTCTCATACATATAAAATAATAAATATAAAATATATATGCCTCTGTGTGTGTGTGTGTGTGTGTGTGTGTGTGTGTGTGTGTGTGTGTGTGTGTGTATGAAGGGTGTTTGGCAAGGAGGCCAGGTCTGGGAGAAGGGCTACTGGATGGATGCCTGAAACCATGATAAGAATGAGCAGTGCCTCAGCTGGCTGTGACATTTATTATAACACGACAGGATGTTTTATTCGTGCCTACCTGTGGGGTCTAGAGCAAGACCTGTCTGTTGGCCCTGCTAGAATTATGGCTGTAGTATTTTCCTACCTCTTTCTAAAATTTTTGATTTATTATTCTGGGCGGGGGTGGGGGGGGGATGTGACTGTGTGTGCCATACTGTGAGAGCTTTGTGGAGTTGGATCTCTTCCATTTCCTCTTGGATCCAGGGACAGAACTCACGATTGTCAGGATTGAGCAGCAAGCCCCTTTATCCACTGAGTCATTCCACTGGCCTGTCCTTTTCCACCTCTTCCATTCTATTCAAGGTTTGAGATGCACTAATGGGTTTATTGAACCAGTGACAGGTCACTATTGGCATTGGCACTAATTCTGCAATTGACAGGCAGTTGCCTGTCACAGATGCCTGCAGCCGCGGGCCTGACCCTCAGAACTTGCATTCCAGGCTGTAGTTTGAGGAAGCCCCCAAACTTGCCAGTTGGCTGCTATTAACAAGTATGTGGTTCTGGTGGGGGCGACAGAGTGAACCATTCATCCACATCAGTGTGGGTAGCTGCTGAAGGGAGACTTTTCCAAACCAGGACTCCAGGAACGAATCATTAGACTGAAATAGGATTTTGGTGTTCCTGAGTGTCCCTTTGTGGTCTAACTTGTACAAAAGAGGTCTTTCAGGCCAGGTCTTAGTCGATGGCTTTGGGTACTTAAAGCTACTCTGCTAGGAGAGCTACACACAGGCTTGAACCTGGGCACAGTTTAGTTGGAATGAGAGAGAACTTGTAAGTTCAGTAGAAGCAGTGAGAGAACTCCCACTTCCCAACCTGCCAGAGTCTCCGAACCCAAGGTTCTGAGCATTCAGCAGAGCCTGTCCTTACCCTGAGGGTGAAGAAGGGAACGGTATGCTTATATACCCTACTGTACCCACCCTGAGGGACCCATAAGCCTCTGTACCCTGAGCAGATGTTTAACCCTCGGGCCCATATACCCTTGAAGCAGTGAGGGCATAGCAGTGAGCCACAACCCCCTACCCAGATCCCTCGTTTAATACCAGCCTCGGAGCTGTCTGCACATTTTATTTTCTCATTAAATAAACACCATTAGCCTTCCCGAGAAATTGGTGCAAACATGACCTCGCAAATAACCAATTAAAAGGGCAGGGTTGAAAGGGAATGTGAATTTGAACATGTAGAAGAAGCCATTAAAGATTCCGGTAGATGTCCCCAGCCCTGGCAACATCGATCCGAGACCTTAATTTTATTTCTGACAGGAAAGCAAGGAGCACACTGGATTTTTTTTTCCTTTCTTTTTCCCCCCCTTCCCTGAGGTAACTCAATTCCGGAAGCGACCATTCCGGCGCTGTCTCTTGAGATATTAATCAACACAGTCACTTGATTTCTGTTCACCTGCTTTCTCTGCAGACTGGAGGACAGAACTGTCCACTCCCTAGCAACAGGGCAGTGGCAGGGACAGGGGCAGGGGACGGGGGAGTTCCAGGGCTAGGGCCCCTGCGGAGTCAGGGGTAGTTGGCTTCCTGGGGGAGCTGTGTTTTCTTTCGCCCAAGGCAAAAATCATCAAGTTCTGCCCTGGGCACAAAAGCCCTGGCACCAAAAGGGCTGTGAGCTCATAGACCTTCCTGCCTCCCCTGGCTGGGGCGGGGAGGAAGCAGAGACGGAGTGGGCGTGGGGTCAGAACTTCATTGACCCAGAAGTGAGTTTTTGTAGAGCATCAGAATGAGCCTTTTGTTGCCTTCTGTTCCCACAGAGACCGAGACTGCTAAGAGCAAGGGAGGGCAGAGTGCAGAGGCCCCAGAGAATGGATCCCTGGGGTTGGCGACTTGATTAAAAGGGCCTCCTCACTTGGCACCCCTGTGCACTTCTGGAGGCCGTGGAGGGCTGTGCCATGGGTCACAGAGAGCCAGGGGAAGTTACTCTGCTGTGAATTCAGAGGTTCCAAGGAGAGCATCCCCCCACCCCCCCCACCCCCCCCACCCCCCCAGTTGTATAGCTCTGCGCCTGAGCTGCTGTTGGGTGTTCGAGGGCCAGGGACGCCATGGGTACCGGCTCATCTGTACCAGGACGAAGACGGATTCTTTAAGCAGCCCAAGCTTGGGGGCAGCCACATGGCTTCTGATGAGGCAATCAATCTGTGAGCCCTGGCTTGGCTTGCTTGTGAGGTGGTAACCTGTTCTGAGAGTTTCTAGCTGGGAGAGCAGAGAGCCCACCACGGCAAGTGGGGAGTGCTCAGTAACCTGCACTTTTCTCCCCACAAGAGTGTGGCTTGCCTTTCTTTACGAACACAAAGATCTGTATTTAAATTAGAGAGACCCCAATGTTTAAAAATTTTCCCCCTTTGCATACAACACATATTTCTGGAGTGTAGACTTTTCCTGGAATGCCTTAGTAGTTAAGATAAGCTCCTGGGGGGCTGGTGAGATGGCTCAGCGGGTAAGAGCACCCGACTGCTCTTCCAAAGGTGATAAGTTCAAATCCCAGCATCCACATGGTGGCTCACAACCATCCGTAACGAGATCTGGCGCCCTCTTCTGAAGTGTCTGAAGACAGCTACAGTGTACTTACATATAATAAATAAAATAAATCTTTAAAAAAATAAAAATCATGAAGATAAGCTCCTGGCTTTCAGGCCATAGACTTGGACTGGTAGCTCTGTAGCATGGCTATGTGTGTTACCTCTGTAAGATACAGTTTCCTTATCTGTCAGATAACATGATGATACTGGGTTAGCCCGAGGCTTACATCATTTGGCCACAATAAAGCATCCCATATGTTTCGTGCATGCATACACATGCTCTCATGGATGCAAATGTATGTACACCAAAACTCATCCTGCCTCTGAGAAACAAGATTAAATGACCAGAAATATAGAAGTAGAGGGACACTTTTTAATTATATTCTCACTTTGAATTTAATCATGATGTACATTCATTACCTAGTCAGATGTTTGCTTTTAAACTCCACTCCAGTATAGCTATCAGCATGAAAAAGAATTTTCAACAAAGAAAGAAACTTTACCCTGGTCAGCACCCTCAGTACTGTCTCTTCTACCTGTCCTTAGGTCTGCATAAATATTTTGGAAGTCGATTGCAATTACTCGGTTTGTACACACCTGGGACAGCTGTCAGATAGAGGCTCATCCCTGATGTCCTTGTTTAGAGATGCAGAGCCCAGGAAATACTCAGTTAATGACACTGGGGGTGTATACAAACTCAGCAGAGAGAGGGATGGTGGCTTCTGCCTTGGCCACTCCAAGACACTCTGGTGCAACTAGACATTATCTTCTCCTCTGCACTGAGCTGCCTCTATCTTGGCTGTTCCATAAACAGGGCTGGGAGGAGGGGATTTTCTTAGTAGCTGCTGCTCTTCCCAGACAACAGGTTATTATTAGTATGGCTGGCCTGGTCCTGGCCTGAAAAGAAGCCTGTTGGTTTCATTTCACCCAAGATTAGAGGAGAGGCCAAAACAGGGAGGCCCTACATTCCAGAGTGCCTTGTAAGTAAAGGTGAAATTTAGACACCCCCCATCCTCTTTTTCTTCTCCCTCCCCTCCCCCCTCCCTCTCCCCATCGTAGGTTAGGCAGCATGAGGACCTGGCACAGCCATCAGATAGAGGCTCATCCCCTGTGTTGTCTTTGCTTAGCGCTGCAGAGTCTAGGAAATACCCACATAACGAAACTGGCAGTGGGTCCAGGCTTCTGTGAGAAAGAGGTGAGCACTTCGGTATTATTGGCTTTTCCCGGGCCTCTATTTTCTCATCTGTTAAATGGGTTGCTGATGTTAACCCCTCGCTTTGAGGCTTAAGTGTCATCTGTGTGAAGCATTTGATACCCAAGAGACTACTTGCAAATGTTAGCTTCACACTCATCCCACTCTTAAATGGCGAGAGGTGTGTCCGGGCCTGTGTGTCTCTGTAAATTTGTGTATGGGAATGCACGCATGAGTTTTGTTGCCTGTAAACCTCAGAAGAGGGTGTTGGTTGCAGGCGATTGAGAGCCACCAAATACGAATGCTGAGAGCCACATACGGTCCCCTTCAAGAGCAGCAAGTACTCTTTATTGAGCTATCTCTCCAGTACCACTAGTGTGATTTTGTTATTAGAAGAATTCTGTTAGGGCCGCTGCTTGGGAAGTGCAGGCTGCAGCGTGCTGTCCGACCCTCGTATGGACTGTGGAGTTTTCTACAGTGGAGGATGTGATAGATTGAGGCAGGTTCTCCAAAAAGGTACATGGAAGATCTAACCACTTCACAGCATGATCATCTTTGGAAATAGAGCTGAGTCTCAGAAGATTAAAATCAAGTTAAGATGATGTCTTACTGAAGGAGGTTGGTCCGGTATGACCAGTATCCCTGTAAGAAGGAAGGAAGGAAGGCATATAGGAGGAATGGTGTCTGCTACTCAGAGCCAACCGCTGTGGCAATGCAGCTGCAAGCCACGGAGCATGAAGACACCTCGAGCACAGCTTCCCTTAGAGCACTGCCAGTGTCCCAGTGCCTTGATGGCCAACTTCCGGCTGCCAGAACCGGTACAGAATAGACAGTTCCTTTGAGCACCATGCCCCCTGCCCAGTCCATCCATCTGTGGTGCTGTTTGAGAAACACTGAAAATAACACCGAAGGCAAAGCAGAGCTTGCTGTTCTGTCCTGATGTCTTGCGTATAGTGGCCTGCTGTCCTGGTGGCCACGAGTAATTCTTTCCTCTGACCACTCCTGTCGATGGCCTTTCCCAATCCAATTATGTGCCAAAGTCATTAGAGAAAGTGGGGGGGGGTGTATCTGTTAATACAGAGTGCTTGTCTAGCGTATGGAAAGTCCTGGCTCCATTCTCAGCGCTGAGCCATGGTGACTCAATGCCTGCAACCCTGGTGCTTGGGGCTAGGGATAGACCCAGGAAAGTCAGAAGTTCAAGGTCATCTTCAGCTATCTAGAAAGTTTGAGGCCAGCCTGGGTTAGACAAAGTTCTGTGGAAAAGAAGGGATGAAGAGATGGACCAAATCATTTTATAATATTGTAATGTGTTAATATATATTTTATTTTATTTTATTTTATTTTATTTTATTTTATTTTATTTTGGTTTTTCGAGACAGGGTTTCTCTGTGTAGTCCTGGCTGTCCTGGAACTCACTTCGTAGACCAGGCTGGCCTCGAACTCAGAAATCCACCTGCCTCTGCCTCCCGAGTGCTTGGATCAAAGGCGTGCGCCACCACGCCCAGCTAATATTTTAAATTTTAAAATAAATATTTTTTTTAAAAACAAGAAAGGAATTAGGAAAAAGAGACCTTTTGTAGCGATGAGAGAATATTCCCCAATTCTGACGTAGATACACCTAATTCAAGCCCAGTTAACTGAGACTCCCACATTGATATTGGAATGTTAAAGGGTTTGGAATATGTGTATAGAAAAAAAAACACTTGAAAAAAGTCTGAGATTTAATTTTTAGTTTAGTGGCACACAGGGCTCAGTCATTTCTTTACAAGTCAAGCAATGACCAGCACAATTAAGAGCTGTCAGGATCCCCAACTCTTAACAACCAAGATGGGGACCTTCTCAGGTATCCTGTTCTGTCTACTTGGTTACTTAGGAAGATAAAGCACAGAAGAGGGTGTCGTTAGGAGCCAGGTGAGTTGGTTTGCATGCCACTCTACCTTGGCACCCCAGGATACCTCTCTCCCACTCTGGGTGGTGGGGTGGGACCAGCAAAAGAACCATATACTTCAAGGCTTGTCAGGAAAACTTCTTGATTTGCCTGTTATCTGTCCTAGAAACCCATTCAAGTAAGGCTTTGCCAGATCTAATCCTGGAGTGAACTTTTAAATTACATCAGTGGCGGGTCAGAAGGGCAGCACTTACAGATCTCTGGTTGTAAGGGAGCTAGCTGGTGGGCAAGGCAGTGCTGGGTAATGACACCTTAGCATAGCTGGGCTTCTGTTAGTCCTCAGGTGTGACTGGCAAGCCCAGCAGTGGACAAAAATAACTGCCAGGATTTAAAAGTGATGAGAGTTGTATGCCTTTGAGCACTCCCTGCAAACGAGAAACGTCTCCCTCCGCTCTATGCCCATCTTAGTGTCAGGAGATAATTGAGAGCACCTCCTTCTCTGGCTTTGGCCCAGCACCCTAGGCAAAGCCAGCCCTCCACCAGCTCTGCAGCGGACATGCGTAGCGCTGACATCAATTTATTATCTTAGAGGGCTGGGCTGGTTCCTGATGATTCATGGCCCTGCTTTCCACTGCCGCTGGCGGTGACATCATCCATTCGGGCCCAGAATAGGCACAGAAGCAAGAATGACCCCTGTTCTGTGTCTCTCACCAGCCCTGGGCTCCTTCCCACCTCCTACCCAGCTGCTGTGGGCACACTGAGTAGGAGCCAGAACTACAGTGAATCTGGGGTACCTGTCAGCAACACTGCCTTAGAAGAACATGGATGTGTTTCCGTCCGAGTCCATCTTTTCTCTCAGGTCCCTTGGCTTGCAACTGATATTTTACTAATAACCCAAGAGCTGCTTAACCCAGGGCTAGCTTTGATGCCAGCTTGTCAGCACTGAGCTAAGTTAGCCCAAGTTTGCTGTTAGACACTGCGTGTGATGAATGGTAGTTGAGAAGCCAGAGGTTAGAGCTAGATCGGGATTTCAACCTTAGGGTCAATTGGAGAATTTCTAAGCCTCACCAAACTCCTGGGTCCCACCCTAGGTCAGTCAGTCAATGAAGTGAGCCTCGGGGCTGGGAGCCTCCATCCTTTCACCACTACTGAATGATACTTGCATACATTCAGGGCCGGGATCCCTTCTCAGCTCATTCACTTCCCAAGGACTTATAGCTTCACAACTCATCACAAGAGATCCTGGACCCTGTAGTCAAGGTCTGTTTTTGGACCGGTGCTCCCATACCTAAAGAAAGCAACAGATTAGTGAAATTTCTCTCTTTTTTAAAAAAAAGTGGGGCTGGTGAGATGGCTCAGCGGGTAAGAGCACCCGACTGCTCTTCCAAAGGTGATAAGTTCAAATCCCAGCAACCACATGGTGGCTCACAACCATCCTTAATGAGATCTGATGCCCTCTTCTGGAGTGTCTGAAGACAGCTACAGTGTACTTACATATAATAAATAAAATAAATCTTTTTAAAAAAATTTTTAAAAATTAAAAAAAAAGTTTAAATTTTATTAAGCACTCTTTTTTTGTGTGTGTATTTGTTTTTTAAAGAATTATTTATTTTACGTATATTTGTACACTGTTGCTGTCTTCAGACACACCAGAAGAGGGCATTATAGATGGTTGTAAGCCACCATGTGGTTTCTGGGAATTGAACCCAGAACTGGGTTGGTGCTCTTGACCACTGAGCCATCTCTCCAGCCCAAAAGTTCTTGATTGTTAGAAAAGTATAAGGCAGGCCGTGTGGTGGTGGCGGCGGCGCACGCCTTTAATCCCAGAATTTGGGAGGCAGAGGCAGGTGGATTTCTGAGTTCGAGGCCAGCCTGGTCTACAAAGTGAGTTCCAGGACAGCCAGGGCTACACAGATAAACCCTGTCTCAAAAAAAACAAAAAAGAAAAAAAAAAAAAAAGAAAAGTACAAGGCGTGCCCTGAGCATCTCTGGAACGCTGCTGCTTACAAGTTTAAGAAAGAGCCCAAAAGTATTGGTGTAATTTAAAAACTCTGCCCAGGGGCTAGAGATGTAATTCAGTTGCTAAAGTGCTTTCCTAACATGTACAAAGCCCTGGGTTCAATCCCAGTACCACACAAGCAGGTACAGCAGCTCATGTGAGGAACAGAAAGAAGTTCTAGGTCACAGGAGTCTCATAAGTTCTTAAAATAAAACTAGAGGGTTGGAGAAGTAGGTCCACCCTCTACTAGTTGGTGAAATGCTTGCCACAAAAGCAGGAGGACCTGCGGGAAGACCTCCATCACCCATGTAAGAAGTTGGATATGGCCACGTACATCTTCAGTCCCAGTTATGGAGAGGCAGAGACAAGAAGATCCCTAGAGCTTATTGGCCCGCCAGCCTAGCAGGAGGGTGACTGAGGAAGACACCAGTCATTGACACAGGAGACACACACACACACACACACACACACACACACACACACACACACACACGCTTCAGTCTTGCAGTCTGCATGTCTGCTTGGTGGGCCCATAGGAAGATATGCTTTAGCCAGAGATCTGTGCTCAACTCAAAATGCTTCTTCACTTTCCCTGCCAGGCCAAGTAAGTTCTGCCCTCAGAGACCTAAGATCGCTCTGGCCCTGGCATCTCAAGTCTCCTTTTAATTAAATTGATTCATTTGCCCTGGAGAGATTTCCTGATTCAGCTAGTATGTTTATGTAAAAATGATGCTGGAAACACCTGGCAATTTTTCTGACTGACAATAAAAAAAAAATGTAGCCTGAAAATTATGGTTTAATTTGCTCCCTCCCCCATTCTGTGTTACCTCTCAAAGAGGGGTGGGGTAAGATTTACAAAAGAAGCTTTGTATTTTGCCCACGGTGCTAATCTGTTTTACAACAGAAACACGTGTACCCACAATTCCTAATAATTTCTTTTGATGCTAATTTTAGAACTGTGGGTTTTAATGGACAATTGAATTGTTCATTGGCAAATAGGATATCATCTAATTGCATGTTTTTATTTATTGTGAATTTGCAGGTACATCCCAAGGAGATTGGCAAGCACCTAGATAGAGCCAGAATAAGCACCCGTCACGATTTTATTTTTCAAGATTTCAAAGCTTCATTGCTTCTTTGGGGCTACAGCTCAGCCCTTGGGGGCAGTGGGTGGAGGGGTGGGATGCTCCTGCAGGATAATTGGGGTGTACACGTGCACCAATGAAGCTGTGTAAGGGGGAAGGAAGGTGGGGCTCCTTTGACTTTTATGTGGCCCTCGTTAAAATACACTGCAGTCAAAACTATAAAGAATACTATAAATATAAATATATATATATATATATATATATATATATATATATATATATATATATACATATATATATAATCAAATTAGAAAAGTCACCCTTGTGTGTGCGTGTGCCTGTGTATGTAAGTCCATGTAGAGGCCAGAGGATAACCTCAAGTATTGTGACTCAGATTAACCTCTTCCTTCTCATTCTTTTCTTTTTTCTTTTTCTTTTCTTTTTTTTTTTTTTTTTTTTTTTTTTTTTTTTTTTTTTTTTTTTTTTTTTTTTTTTTTTTTTTTTTTTGGTTTTTCGAGACAGGGTTTCTCTGTATAACCCTGGCTGTCCTGGAACTCACTTTGTAGACCAGGCTGGCCTTGATCTCAGAAATCTACCTGCCTCTGCCTCCCGAGTGCTGGGCTCATTCTTTTCTTAAGACAGGGTCTCTTACTGCCCTTAGACTTGTCAAGTAGGCTAGTTTGGCCGACCAGCCAGCCCCGGAAGTCCTGGCTCTGCCTCTCCAGCACTGGGAACACAAACACGTGTCACTATCCTGGGCTTTTTACGCCTAGATTCCAGGGATCAAAATGATGTTCTTGAGCTCACAAGGCCAACACTTTCCCAAATGAGCTACCTCCTTGGCTCTTTTGTATTTTTGGTTTGTGTGTTTGAGATGGGAATCTCACCTGTGTAGACCAGGCTAGCCTCCAACTCCTAGAGATCTCCCTGCTTCTGCCTCCCAAGTGCTGCAGTTAAAGGTGTGCAGTGCCATGCCCTACATTTATTTGCTTGTTGTAAGATGGAGTCTCTTGTAGCTCAGGCTTGCCTTGATCTCCTAGTCTCCTGCCTCAACCTTCCCAGTGCTGAGTGAGTTGATTGGCATGAACCGACCAGTCCCTGCTCTGTGTGCGTCATAGTTTAAATGTATGCTTCTTTGACTGTAGAACTTAGAGTCCCCTAGATCCTCTTGCCTGGTCATTAGTGGCTCAGCTAACCTTCCCTGGCTAGTGGCTTCCACAGTCGGTCGGTCCATCTACAAGCATTTTCCAGGTTCGCCCTGCTGAGTTTTGTTGTTGTTGTTCTTGGTGGTAGTGATGGTGGTGGGGCAGCGGTGGTGGTAGAGTTTGCTTTTTGTTTTTTTTTTTCTGATTTTCTGGTTTGGTTTGGTTCCCCCTCCGCACCCCTGTCAGGTTCTTTAGCAGAGGGGGTAGTAAGGCACAGCAGGTAGCTAGCAGCTCTTGCCTCTGCCAGGGCAGCAGCAGCTGGGGTGGGAAGAGGAGAGCATCTGGGGCAGGGCTATTAGTCATTCCATGAAGAAATTGAGTTGATAAATAATGAAGCAGTGATGTTAGCAACACATGCTGCAGGTCAGATGACTTCGACAAAAACCCCCAGTTAAGCGTGTGTAATGGTTTGACGATATACATCCTATTTTAAAACGGAAATTGGACTCTTCACACAGTCCTCAGCAAATACGCCAAGGCCATTACCAAAGGGGGCTTGGAAATCTGAAAGAGGATCTTTCTCTTTAACACGGCCCCACCTCTCTCTCCCCTCCTCAGCCCCTGCTTAAACTCACTCTGTTTCCCTGTCCCTGCCTCCTCATTTTTTTGTTAACTGTTTTGATTTGTAAAATACTACGCCTCACACTATGCTCCTTTATGAAGATTTACTGTACTGCTCTTATCTTTCACCTTAAATCCTTGATAAGAGCATTTTAAAAATGAAATTGCTACCTGACACTATTATAAAACCTTGGCTAGCAGCCAAGGTAGAGACAGGAGCTGGGGAGGAGAAGGAGACCGGGCTGGAAGAAGGAATCAGGGGAAGCTAATAGCAATTCTTTATTTTTCTTTTTTTCCCCTGGTGCAGAAGTCTTAAAAAAAAAAAATTAGTAAGTATTTCTATAGCTTTGTGATGCCTGGTACAGTTGCCTATTGTATCAGGGACCAGCAAGGGAGATCTCGGAACAGTAAGAGAGAGTTTCCTTAGGCCAAGGTCATTTAAACCGGAGATGAAGATCCTGCAGATACTTTACTGTGGAACTGGACAGAGAAGATGGATGGGTGGGTGGATGGATGAGTAGGTGGATGGATGGGTGGCTGGGAGGATGGATAGATGAGTGGGCAGGTGGATAGATGGATAGGTGAGTGGGTAGATGAATGGGTAAGTGGATGGAGAGGTGAGTGGGTGAGTGCATGGATAGATAGATGAATGGGATGGACAGACAGAGAGATTGACAGGTACAAAGCATTTTGACAGCTGCCATATTTATCATTTGGAACATGTGTCTTTTATAGCTGCAGTCATTCCTACTTATGTGCCTTTCCCTGTTCAAAGCCTATCTCCTGTCATCAAAAAAGCTATGGCGGCTGACTGGAGGACTAGTGAAAGGGTACAGAGTTGGTTTGGTTGTATGCTGTGCCAAGTGGCCCTTACTTATCCACAGTGGGTATCCATGATGGGGGGTGGGCCATCTGTACAGAGAGCTATCTGGTAGAGCAGGCTACTTACATTCTAAGAGAGTGATTTAATGAATTCATGTCAATTCCTGTGACTTGAAGACAGCCATTTTCTTCTCATAATAGACCTCGTTAACCCATCTCTATACTGACTGGCGCTTTTATTATTATGACGATTGGAGGACTTCAGTCTGAATGTTAGAACGTCAGGTTTCCAAGCACCTGCTGGAGAAGCGGGTGTATAATGACAATCTTCCATGGCAGTAATGGTAGCCACCGCCTGCTCTGGCACAGACATTATTAGATCTGAGTCTCCTGAAGGGACAATTTGTGATGACCTGGTATCTATGGTGATGAGGGTAGGGAACAGGAAGGCAGCAGAAGGGACCCTCATCACCCCCACCATCCCATCAGTGTGAGACAGCTGGGGTATAGCTCCTGAGAACCGAGGCCACAGCCAATGGGAGGCTCCTGTGTGGAGCTGGCGATTCCAGAGCGATGAAAGCTAACTCACGAAAGTAGAACCCCATGCCTAAAATGACTGCTTTTGGGAGCCGTCTTGTCTCTTTTTGAGTGGAGACTAGAGACAACCAGACAAGGTTCAGTGGTGATGAATAAAGAAATGTTACTTTGCGAGCACAATCTTCTGTTACCAGTCACTTTGCAGCAGACATTCAATCAAAATGCTAATAGCGGCAGCAACAAGGGACTGTGGTTATTGTAATACTAATTGATTGGTTGGAGGGTGGGTTTTGATAAGTGCAGCTAAAGATTTCTGAAATATGATTCTCTTTAATTACTGGGATGCTAATAAAAAAAGAACAAATGATTTAATGATGATTTCCGAGGTAATGGCTTAAAGATTTTGTTAGAGTTTAAAATGAGATATGGTGACTATGTACCGTGAAAATAGAGCCCTGGTGGGTGGCCCTTGCCTTTGTCAAAACCAGGCATGGGATACAAGTCCAAAATGCCCTTGCAAGGATCTGTGGGACAGTAGCCAGGGGTTCTCCAAGGGTTGTTGGGGGTCTGATGGGTCTAGCTTGACGTTGCTTTTTCTGGTTTGTTTGTTTGTTTGTTTGTTTGTTTTTCCTGGAACTGGGCCTGTGTGTGCTGGCCAGTCTCAATACTCTTCTAGGCTCCCCCATCTGACAGTAGCCTGGGACAGAATAGTACCCCAGCTGCAGCTGTAGGGATCCATCCTATGTTTGATGACCTTGGCTGTGGCTGTGTGGGAGCACTAGATACTTTCTATGGTCCAGGTACTGTACTGGTGTCTACAGAACTATGAGGAACAAGGTGTACCAAGTCCTAGTCTGCTGTGAGCTCCTGTCCTGTGGGGAAGGGGGATGTGCACCCCATAATTTAAGGGTTGGGGCTATAACTCAATGATAAGAGTACTTGCTTGTCCAGCATGCACAAGGGCCAGGGTTCAACCTCTACTGCCACTAAGAGAAAACAGAGACTATTTCTGGTACTGCTAAGTGCTGAGGAGAAGATGTGGCAGATAAAGGTGAGGGCTTGGCTCCACTCGGGGAGAGTGGAGGTGCTTGGGAGTGGCCTCCTTGAGAATGAGCCATTTGAGTTGGGAGACAGAGAATCATGGGAAAGGCATTCCAAGTGGATGAACTGGCAAGGACTTGGCACACTGCTAGCACAGGGTGAGAGAGAGCCAGGGGCTGAAATGAGAGCAGTAAACATGAGAGAGGGGGACAGGTTAGATCATGAAAAGAAGGTGAACTGGACTGGGCTTATGGCTCTGCTCTCAAATGGCACCACTGGCCCTAGAACTGAAGAGGAAGGGCTGGGTGCATGATGGGATATGGGGAGGACCGTTGGCCGCCATTGCAGAGCTCCACTGGGGGCTTGGGCTGCAGTGGAGGGCCAGAGAGGCTGGGGGGACTAGAATCCAAACTCAAAGACAAGGCCAAATATTACAGTAGACTAGATTGGGGATTACTACTCAGACGCGGGACTCTTGGCCACTGAGGGGATGGTGTCATTGGTAAATTTGGTAGATGGAATAGATTTTAAGAAGAAAACCTGTTGTTCTGTTTGAAGTACCCATGTGGTGTTTCATAGATAGATGGCTATGCTAGAAGTCTCTGAAGAATTACAATAAGCCCCTCAGTTTTGCCTAAGGAAGGGGCTATCTCGGGCAGACTTGGAACTGAGTCATTATCGGTGTAGAAAACAGTATAACAGGGAAATGTGGGGCCCACTTGGTTCCCCAAGCACTTCACTTCTAGCTCCCAGAGTTCCCTGGGTGGGTCTTTTGCAGCTTATCCTGGGGAATTACTGGTCACTGGGCACTGTATCCAGAGCCCAGAAGTGTTAGTTAGTGCAGTCGCAGAGAAGACATGTCCAAGGCTGCATGTCTGTTATTGTGCTTGCTCTCATCCTTCCTCCAAGTGTTCAGAGGGCTCCTCAGGCAGTAAAGGACCTGGGGAGACCAAAACCCTGTCCACGCTAGTCTTTTTTCATCTCCTGAGGGTCTCCAGCTTCAAGGTCTTTAACTGTAAAGAGGGGCTCATGTGGATCACGGAGAGCAGACCTGGGGTAGGTGCCAGTATGAGAAATTGGTGGTTTTCATTTTTGTTTTTGTTTTTAGAGAGAGCAGAAATCAGATTTGTGTTATTGGGGTGGGAGTAGGGGCCTAATTGGGGCGGAGGAGAGGCAGTCCTAGCCTTCCTTTCAATTTGTCAAGCTTTCTTTCAAAAGATCTGCCAAAGAAGAAAGGGTAATTAATAGGCTTGAAGTCATTTCCGTGTGTCAGGATTTCTGCCTCGCTTCCAAGTGATAATGCTCGCCGGCTCCAGGCCTCTAGGGAGCCTTCCGTCTTATTAACTTGTCTGGGAGAAACGGGGAGTGGGGACAGCTTGGGCCAGTGGGTGACGGGAAATAAAGATTTGTGGTGTAGTGAGCTGTAAACACCAGGGCCCAATAAGTTGAGGGGAACATGAGGGGCTGGCAAGGAGAAAAATGCTCTCAGACTACATTTCAGCAGGAAGTCACGGTCTCTGTTTCCTGGGTCCCCTGGCCATCTGACCTTCTAAAAGATTCTTCAGTGTAACCCCGGGGAAGAAGGGCACTCTAATGAGCAGCGTGTTGACATGAAGGCATCCATGTGTGTGCACCTCATTTCTCCTACTTCCTACAGTTGCTTAAAAGAAAATAGTCTCCCACTAAAATGCTGTTTGGACTTCGCGGTAGATAATTCCCTCCAGCCCTGGAAGTGTGTGCCCACACAGAGACCCCCCCAGCTTTGGACTTGGTCAAAGACAGAGCTGTTACAGAGCATATATTAGGTGCCTAATTGTGCATGGCTCTGCCTGAGACTTGGCCTGTTACATGTGCCTGCTTCCTACCCTAGGGGTGTTTCTGGTCTGAGAAAAGAAGTTGGCATCTGCTTTGCAACAAATAGGTTGTCTCGTGCGGCGCCCACTGCAGGGTAGGCACTTTAGGTCTTGATTGTGTCTATGGGGAAGGAATCAAATTGTGCCTCCCTTTCTGATTGTCCCTCACTGCCGTCGCCTCATTAGAGCAGCACCTGACCTTCCTTTCGGCCTCACCTCTTCAGCTGTAAAATCATCTCTCTTTATCTTCAGGAGAAAGAGAGAAAGACAGACTGGGTACATTCCAAGATTAACATCCACAGCCTACCATTCCATTTTTTGGTTTTGGTTTTTCGAGACAGAGTTTCTCTGTGTAGCCCTGGCTGTCCTGGAACTCACTCTGTAGACTAGGCTGGCCTTGAACTCAGAAATCCACCTGCCTCTGCCTCCCGAGTGCTGGGATTAAAGGCGTGCACCACCATGCCCGGCCCATTCTATTTTTTTGTTTTGTTTTGATAATATGATTGATACTCGGAGAAGTTAGGTCACTTAGCCAAGTGTGAGCTAGAGACTTAATAGGAGCCAAGCAATCCCGCTGGATGGTCTGTCACTCCTGGACCCCTATGATGGACTTGTGTGCTTAGGGGACTCAGTCCCCTACAGTTGGCCTAGAGGTTAGCTGACAAGGAGGCCCTACAGAATGGAGGGAGGAATTTAAAAGTGGTCTTGAAGTGGGCGGGGACTCTAACTGAGGAGATTCAGGAAGAGCTTGGCTTTGGCTTCTCAGTGTTTGAAACCTTCTTGACACCTGAGCAGGGACAGCATCTTCTTCCCTGACCAGAGCCACATCTGGGAGGACGGGTCACTCCTGCTGTCCCGCTCCATCAGTGGCCTCACTTGGTAAACACAACTCTGCTAAGCCAGCTAGAGGTCTTACCAGGACTGGGAGCCGATCCCCAATCCCAGATCTCCAATCCAGGAGCATCTTGAGAGGGGTTGTAGCCTGTAGACTAAACTCAGAGTGGGATTGGGTGTCTAGCTGGCAGCAAAGGGCAGCGACTGGCAAAGGACACAGCAGCAACCTAGGGAGGGTAAAGTCCCAGCCACCTTCAGAACCCTACAAGTGCAGGTGTCCTTGGTATGAGAAAACCAGGTCTACGTGGGGCTTGGGGGGCGCCAGTGACCCACATACTTGTGTTTTCATGTAATCTAGAGCAGCCGTATTTGAAAACTCTTGGGGTCACAGGGCAGGAAACTGGTCTGTTTTCTTTAATTTTTTTTTTGAATCATGTTCCTTTTTTTGCCTTTTCCTGGAGTAACTATATGCACAAATCAACGAAAACCAAAACCCAGCTGAACTCTCTGCTCCTTCTTCCTACCCTTCTTGCCACTTTGTCTTGAGTCTGAAGCCTAGCTGGCCAGTGGTGGGAATTTTCCACCCAGCAGGAGCAGTCACTCAGGGAAGATTCGTTCTTGCTGGAGAGCTCAGAACAGGGCTGCAGTTTGCAAGGCTGATACACATGTACACACACACACACACACACACACACACACACACACACAGAGCCCTCTGCCTCCTGTCAAGTCTCCCTCTCCTCTTTATTTCTGCCTTTCTGCTTTCCTCCTTCTCCCTACACCCCTTGTCCCTGTATTGTACTAGGGATTAAATTTGAGACCTCCTGAATGGCAGACAAGCACTCTACCAGCAAGCCACATCCTTAGTTCTTTTCATTTTATGTTTAAGATGGGGGGAGGGGAGTCTCATTAAGTTGCCCAGGTGGGCCTTGAACTTACGATCCTCTTGCTTCAGTCTTG
The DNA here is from genome assembly GCA_902729485.2 of Mus minutoides. Classification (NCBI taxonomy): domain Eukaryota; kingdom Metazoa; phylum Chordata; class Mammalia; order Rodentia; family Muridae; genus Mus; species Mus minutoides. The sequence continues at coordinate 148,869 of CACVCL010026685.1, forward strand.
GCGGTATGGTCTTTCTTTTTCCTTCCCCCATTTCCCGACTCTGTGTCTCTTTTTCTCTGCTGTCTCTTGTCTCTCTTACACATAACAACATACACACGCACAGGATCTCATTATGTAACCCATGCTGGCCTTGAACTTACAGCAGTCCTCTTGACTCGGCCTCCTAAACGCACCACTCGCCTGGTTCGGGTGGCATTCTCCTGTTAAACCAAAAATTGTAAGCTGAGCAAATAATCAAGGGGACCCCTTCCGATCACACTGCATATGGGTGGGAGACATTGGTAGGCTGGGGACTGGGGTGTGCTCTGAGCCTCATGCAGTTTCTGGAAGAGGGAATAGAGGGGTGTAAAGAGCCTGTAGATAGGAACACTTTGGTAGTAGCCTAAGGGGAGGCCAACTGCTGAGTTGGAAGCCGACTTTCAGCCAAGAGTAGATGACATCAGCAGCCCTGGCGGATGCTCAGTGTCTTGACTCTTGATGCACCCACCAGGTATTCTCGTACATATAGGCGTCTCTACCTTCCTCCCTCACCCCTACTGATGCTTCCCACATAGCTTCCAGGAACAAGACTATGACGTTAATAACAAGATGTCTGATGGTGTCAGGGACTTCCAGAGGTGGAGAAGTTTACAGGATGTAGATGCAAGCAAGGCTGGAAACAGTGGGGTCTCCAGCTAGGGCTCAGAACAGATGTTCATGCTAAATGCTCCTGAGAGAAAGAAGATCAGGCAGAGAAGTTCTTTCCTCCAGGTCCCACCTCACCCCTGTCGCCATGGCCAGGCCAACATCTCTCCTTCCAGAAGTGCTGGCTCCCATCCTTCCCACTGCCCAGAGCATCCCAGCATCCTCATGTTACAACAGAGAGGCCTAGCATCCTATGACCTAGCTCCACGGGACCCAGGCACATGACCTTCTGTATGTCACTGCACATATTTCCAGCGTCGCTGAGCCATCAGCCCTTGAGATTTTTATTGTCTGTGACACAGAATGACCCGCAAAGCTCATGACAGAGTTACCACTGCTTAATTAAGTTCAGAGCCATGTTCACTGGCCTGCAATTCCTAAGAGCATTCTACAAGGGTCCTGGGAGCTGAATCTGCATCCTAACTCAGACTGCCTCGCTGCCCTGGTACATCCAGACCGGAAGTGACAAGCCAGGAGTTGCCCATCTGAAGTGTTTGGCCTCTTTGTCTGAAGGGTCTGGACTAAGGGGCTTCCTTGAGTATAGGAGACTAAATTCTATTTCCAAAAACAGCTTCCCATCTCGGACAGTCAGGTGAGTTTCCTCAAGTTCAGACAGAAACCCGGTCTTTGAAGTTTCTCTACAACCAAAGGATGACTGGTTTTTAAGCCTCTCTGACCTTTGACCTCTTACCCTGCCACTCAGACCTGACTCATTGATACCTACTGACTCTTCTTTCTGTGATCATTCATTTTTCATAGCTTTGGTTTGTTTGATTGCCCTGTTTTATTCATTTATAAGCACAGAAGGCATTGGATTGCTTTAGGAACCAGGTGAGGGCAGCAATGGAAACTTCTCAGTGACCACATGGTTGTAGGATTGATGGTCTAGGAGAACCAGACTGTTCCAAATTTGGAACTGGGGTATCTTGCCTTTTGACTGGCTGATACTGGTCTTTGAAAGAACTCTTAACTCATTCCCCCCACCCACCCCCCAAAATAAAGGGGGTCTCAGTGATTTATAGGTACTTGGTCTGTCTTTAGGTTTTTTTCCTACTGTTTGAACAATTTTGTAGACCCATTGGAAATAATGGAAATACTGGAAGATAGTCTATCGAAGAGTAGAATCAGAAATCACAGGGTTACAAATGGAGGCTTTCTGCCATGAGTCAGTTCACTCATTCCCTCCCACCTCCCCCACACAAGGCTAGCTTCTAATGGCTGTGCTCTTCAGCTAATCAGCCCTGATTGAACTGGACTGAGAACTCAGAGCAGAGGACCTCGGAGGACAACCAGGTCTCTCCTAGCTCAGAACTGCCCCTTTGGAAGCTGTTTGGGAAGCTGAAGCGGATTTTAGTATATCGGCTTTTCCTTGCATAATTTTCTCAAACCTCAGCCACAGGTCTTCCTGGATTCCCTAGCTGGCTTTTGATTTTCTGCAATGAAAGATGAATGAGATTTGGTGGGAGGGGAAATGGGAACCCGTTTCCTCCCTCCACTTCTGCTGTGGTCCTGGTACTTACTTTGAAAACCCTTCCAAGACTGCCAAAGGATAAAGAGATGGGTGTAATGCCTTAAGCTGTTTTTGAGGTTGGATCTCTATGTGTGTGTGTCTGTGTGTGTGTGTCTCTCTGTGTCTGTGTCTGTGTGTGTGTGTCTCTCTCTGTCTCTTTCTCTCTGTCTCATTCTTGCTCTTGCTATCCCCCCTCTCTCCCTCTCTTCCTCCCCTCTGCTCCCTCCTCTCCACCCTCCCACCCCCAAGACCCCTGAAGTACACTAGAGTCTATCTTCACTCTCAATCATCTGTCCGTTCTCATCACAGAGGCCGGAAAGGGGGGTACACAGGCAGCCCAGCCAGCAGCCTTTGTGGCTTCCCTTCCGCCTGGCCAAGAGATAACTGCTTTTGAAAGTTACATTTATCTAGTGAGAACAGCAAGGCCAGAGAGGCCGAAAGGAAAGAGCCGGCGGCCCTTCTGTGATGAACGGATTGGAAACTTTTCTTGTGAAGCAAAGGCAAGCCACAAGTTTGTCTCTTTCAAGAGAAGAAGAAATTGAAAGTGAAGCTCCAGAGAGATAAAGTTTTTTTTTTCCCCCAATCTGGTGCTTCATGTAGGCTTAATGATTCTAGTAGGGCCCTGCAAATGGCAGAGACCTCAATTTCCCCCCTTTCTGGGCTCCATAACTAGAGAGGTTTGCAAAGCTTAAAGGGATTAATGCTCTTTAAACCTCGGCACTGCTTCCTGCTTCTCATGGGATCGGGTGCTAATAAAGATGTACCAGCCTGGAAGGGCTAGTAAACATTGCTTTGTTGCCACAGCAACAGGCGGAAACAAGACCTACACCAAGTATTGCTAACAAGGGTCCTTGTGATCAAGAGTTTAAGGAAGGGGGGGGGGCGGTTCTTAAAAATGCAAAGAGTCTTGGCGAGGTAATTAGACTTGGTATTTTCAAAGTAAATTTATAGTTTTACAGAACATTGCTAGAGAGCCTTGCTGCTTGCAGAGTCACCCTCCATCAAGTCCAGCAAGCAGCTTTGTTGCTAAGAGCCGGCAGCATCTGCTGCCAATTGCTCCAATGAGGCTGGAGCTCTGCGTCCTGAGATACCTTCCCCCTCCTCAATAAGTTCGTGTGCATACACTCAACTTGGGACTGGAGGAAGCTCTGTTGCCTGCCTGCTTGGTGTTGCAAGGTACTAGAGACTGTTCTGCACCTGCCTTCCATCCGGGATGGAAAAGCAACCCCATGTATGGGAAGCAGGCGGAACGTCCCCCCTGTTCTGCCTCACATCACCTACGTGCTGAACCTGGTCAGTCCAGATGTGCCCGTTTCCCAGGCGGAGCAACCAAGAGGTTAAAGGGACTTTCTAGTGGGTGCTGCGACTGGGGTTTGAGCCCAGGTGCCTCCAAGTTTGGGCTTCTTGCTCCTAACTTGTGTAGACTCTGATCTATCCTGTCCCTGCTGCCTAGGTGATTGTCATTCTCTCCTTGGGACCGTCCCCTTACTCTGTTTCCCTCTACTGTATCTGAACACTGATGGTTTACGCTTCTGTGCATGCTTGTTCTGTGTGCAGTGGATGGAAGAGCAGTCCCCCTAAAGTAGAGATGAGCTTGCTAGCCGGAGCTTCCTAACCCCCATCTCCTGGGAGAAGTGTGCTCAGCCTCACCTAAGGATTCACCCTGTGGCATCTCACATCTGTGGAGGTCACTCTGACCTCAAGCCTGCCTCCAGGCTCCCCCCTCTCTCTCAGAGATGTCTGTGGGCACCCCATCTTCGCCTCCCTGCTGCCTCCTCGCCTGCTTGTGTTTCTGTTGCCCCTTGAATTCTAGCCTATGTCTCAATTTTGAATCTTCCCCTTAGTGTGGGCCAACCCCTGAAAGCCTGAAGGTTGTGCCCCTCCTCCCGCTGGCACCCCTGCTGTCTTTGTTCACTCTGAACCCCCTGGTTACTGTAAAACCTGAAGGGCAGGAGTCCTGTTTTACCCTCCATCCCCAGCCCTCAGGATGTAGTAGGCGCTTGGTAATTACTTATGAACTGGCTGAGTAATTCAGACCCACCAGCTTTCTATGGCAACAGGTGCTTCCTTCTTTGGAGATGGCAAGGTCACACAGTCACCTTCTTGAACCCCCCATGGATGCCCCCATCCCCCGTAGCTAGCACAGGTTGCCCCCATCCCCCATAGCTAGCACAGGTTGCCCCCATCCTCCATAGCTAGCACAGGTTGCCCAGTCTCAGACCTGACATTTTTGTGTCATGACTACTGAATACCGTATGTCAGGCCCACATGGGAAAGATCATGCCTTGCGCTTGGCCCTCAATGCGCACGCTAGCACATTTCTTTTAATGTTGATAAACTTGGAATTGGGCTAGAATTGAGTGGGGTTTATTCTCTAGTATCCATCAAGAATGTAATGATAAACGCTGTTTATCGGCTTCTTTCCCCTTCTCCCCACTGAATCAGTTTTCTCATTGAATTCAAGAAGCAATAGCAATTGATTAAGTTGCAGCAGAGCTTGCCCTAAAAGGAAATGATTGATAATCCGTTTAGGTCTGCCTTGCTTGCTTTTCCCCTCCTGATTTCCTTGGCCACTTTTTCAATTACGGACTGTATTTAGCTTGGTTTGCTCGTCGTAACTCATTTCCCCTTCCTCTAGGATCTGTGGGGAAGTTGTAATGTAATGTTGAAGTAGTGACATCTAATTATTTCCTTGAGACATCAGTTAGAAATGCAGGAATACATCTTCCTTGAGGTGGACAGCCTGGGGATTTGGCGCTGTGCGTAGAACATGCCTGTGCCACCCTCTGTCTTGCCAATAGGAGGGAACTAAGGGCGTTGTGTGACGTCACAGGCTCCTGGTCACTGGACTCAGGAATAAAGAGCACATGACCTCTGAAGGATTGCTTTCCCAATTGACCAAGTGGCCAGAGTCATTTCCCTAGTAGGAGAAAAACTGTGCAGAGGCCTGTGTCACTGAGGAAGACATTCATACCATTTCTTTCAGAGATGTTCACCCTCTTTCTCTCTCTCTCTTTACCTCCTTCCCTAGGCCACACTAAGGAGTGAAACCTAAGGCCTTGCACACGCTAGGTACTGTTCTACCATTATGCTACATCACCACTTTTTCATAGGGTCCCCCTAAGGTGCCCAGTGTAGTGGGTTGGTCTGATGTTGCTCGTATTCAAATGCTAAATTCTATACTCCAATATCTGGTTGCTCCGAGATGACCAGATCCTCACATATATTGGCTTTTGTTGTATATACCTTTTCCTCAAAGTTATCTGTGATTGGTTAGCCTATAACTGGCCAAAAGATAGGTAGACAAGGCTTCAGTTTCCAGGCTTGGGGTCTGAGGCAGGGACCACGAGGGAGAAGAGAGGAGACGGAAGGAGGAGGGAACTGCCATGACAGGAGATGGACAGTGAGCTCATGGCCGGGAGAAACAGCAAATGACAGCAGACATGTGGCTGGGATATAAGTTAAAATAGCTCTAAGACCTGCCCAGTCTAGGCTTACAGCTTGTAAATCAAATACCTGGGTTGTGTGTCTTTTAGACAGGCTAGCAAGACTTTATAATTCCTTCTACAGCCCAAGCTAGCCTCAAACATACCCTTCACTGCCTCAGCCTACAGTGTAGTTGGCAGTAGAAAGATGTACCTCTAGGCCCAGCTTCCTTCCCCATTTATTGGAGAAGCTTAACCGTCCCCAGCGTTTCTTCACTGTCCAGTTTCCATACCTTGCAGTTCTCACAAGAGAATTTAAGTTCTTTTCTACATGTCTCCTCCCTGATTCTCACGTGTATGGACAGTGTCAGCCGCTATTGGTGTTTCCGGGTGCGTACTGTCATGGCCATCTTGACAAGTGAGTGATCTTTCTGTTTCCCAGGTAGACAGAAGAGAGCTAGAAATGGTGGAATGTCTTATCAAGGATCTGTTGGTGAGCGGTGTCAAGGGCACCCTTGGGTATGGTGGCTGCTGTACCGAAGCGTACCCCATCTCTGCCTGAGGAGGGAAGTAGAGATGTAAAGAGAAAGCACACCTGTGCGTCATCCTTCTGGGAAGGCAGAGATGAGATCATCAGGCCCACGGTGCTGGGAATTCATCTTCTTCCTCAGCAGAGCCAGGCTGAGGATGGGGGGAGGGGAGCTTGTGCTTTCTTCATATGTTCCCTCTAGGAAGAGGGTAAGAGCTGCTAACTACATTAATTCAGTTTGCATTTTTTTTGAGACCAGATATATTATAGGGATAAACAAAAACCCAAAAAGTCAACAACAAAGAAAGTGAACAGGAGCATTAAGCTTTTTGGAGGCCATCATAGTGGAGTCATTGCTCTCTCTTTTGGGGGCCAGGCCTCCATCTCGCCTAAGATTAACATGGTTGGGGATTAATTCAGTAATATCAACATCACCCAGCTCACTTCTAAGTCACTTTCTGCTCCGTACAGACTCTGCCTGGCAGGGTGTGCTCCCAGGCACAGGCTCACTGTCCCCACAGCTCTTGACTGGTCCATCCGCTCTAAGACAAGGCCCTGTGGCTCTTATTTCCCCCCAAACCATGAACTTCTCTCCACTTGCTTGGGGAAGCAGAGGACTCACAGGATATCTCAGGGGCTGGCCAAGACCCTGATGGTCTGCATAGATTAAGGAGCAACAACCACAGAGCACAGTTTTGGTCAGCTTTACGAACTGTGACATTTCTTCTAAGTATTTGCTAAGTCAGCAGGTAATCAACACTCCAGATCTGGCTCCCCATGCAGGCCCTGGTACCCCATGCAGGCCCTGGTACTCCATGCAGGAGCTCCCTCTGCCCTCAGCACCCCCTTATTCATGGTGCACTCTGTCGGGAAGACCAAGGGCATAACAGTGGGCATCCTTTCAGAGTACCCTCCTGTGTTCCATGACTGCTGGCAGTCGGGCTTGCCTTCTGCTGGTATGGGAACTGATAAAATATTTAAACGAAAGAAGAAGGACATGCTTAGATGACAGAGAGAAAGTTCTCATGGCTATGGTTGACATATTCACCACTTCTATAATTACACCTAGTCAGCCCTGCCATTTCTGGGCACCACATGGCCTTCCTAGGGAAGACGAGCCCTCTATAAATGTCCTGAGAATTGTCTTTGTAAAAGCCCAGTTAGCAATGGGGAGCTATAAATAAAGATCACCGGTTCCCTTTGGGCCCTTCTGTCAGGCCCTGTGTCCTGGAGTGAGTGAGTAAGTTCAGGAAAGAGGGTTTATAAGACAGCACTGGTGCCTATAGTTTTGCCTAACCTAGGTCTCAGTAAAAATGATGGAAGATACAGCCTTGCCTGGCAAGTTGTCCTTCGTACCCAATTCCCTGTGAATAATGCAGCCCTGTTCTGTTGGCTTCAGGGAAGGAGGCAAGTCTGTTTGTTCCTGTAGAAGTGGGGTGGGAAGATAGGAAACCCATCAGTCTACCCAGGCCAGGCGAGAGCCGCTGCCTTGCTAGATGAACACCCAGCTGATTAAACATGGAAATGGCAGTGAGACCAGTGCCTCAGTTTCCCTGCTGAGGATGTGCTGATTTGCACATCTAGGGAATCAGGCATGGAAAGCTTTTTCTTATATTGCCTGCTATTCTGTGATGCCACAGTGACCCCCATGACTTAGGAGAAATCAGAACCCCAAGATGAGGACACAGCATTGTGGGGGACCTGGGTACCACTGAGGTAGTGGATGGATGTCGAGCTTGATGCTGTCAAGCATCCTGTACTCTGGTCTAGCTGCCCTCCCTCCCTCCCTCCCTCCCTCCCCAGCTTATGCAGTTTCTGTGCCTGTGCAGTTTGCACTGAGATACCTCACATGACCTGTGCTGGTACCTGTGGGACAGAAGCTCTCCCACCTCTGCCTGCTCTTGACCTTTCATCCAAGCTGCAAATAGACAGCAGGAAGAACTGTTTGTCCAGACACCTCTCTCAGTTCCCCAGAACCCTGGATGGGACGGAGGCCACACTTGTGAGGATGCTGTAGGCTGGATACCAAGAGGTAGGAAACCCAAGTGGGGGGGATAAAAAATGGGACACACAGACAGCCTAGCACTCTGAAAAGTGGTAGCATACGTCACCATTCTGAGGCAACACCTCTTTATCCAGAGAGGAGTCTGGTGGCGTTTCTAATTAGAACTGTATCGGTCAAGGCTGCTACACCTAAAATTTGTCTGAAGTTCAGGCTCTTCATATCCAGAATTTGTAGCTCTGCAGCCCAATAAATCTTTGTTCAAATTCTAGTTCTTCTCGTGTGTGTGTGTGTGTGTGTGTGTGTGTGTGTGTGTGTGTGTGTGAGAGAGAGAGAGAGAGAGAGAGAGAGAGAGAGAGTGTGTAGTCCTTTTTTTTTTAAGATAATTATTTTATGTGTATAAGTATACTGTCTCTCTCTTCAGACACATCAGAAGAGGGCATCAGATCCCATTACAGATGGTTGTGAGCCACCACTGGGAATTGAACTCAGAACATCTAGAAGAGCAGTCAGTGCTGTTAACCTCTGAGCCATTTCTTTAATCCTATATGTGGTCCTCTTGACCTAAGTCTCGATGTTCTTATCTGTAAAATGGGGATAACAATACTTTTTCAGATGGTAGCTGCTATAGATTAAATGGGAGCACATATAAAGAGCCTGTTGGGTAGGCATGCCTGGTGATAGTAGCTGCCATTGTCATCCGTCTGTCAATCCATCCACCCACTCACCCATCCATCCATCTATCTGCCAGGCCATCCGTCTTTACACTCAGTAAGCAGTGCTGTATGTCAAGAGCTGTGCATCTCAGATCGTTGGGGAATGAATCATGGTTTGGAAGCTGCCTCTCTCTGGCTGTGGGCATTCAGCGCTGCATGACAAGACCTTCTTAGAGCAGTGCTGTCACGTGGGATGAGGGTGAGCCAGCTTTCCAGTGGAGTACATGCCCTACTGTGCATGGTGGTCAGCTCTCTGGAGGGTAAAGGAGAGGCATCCCTCAGAAAGAGTCTATTCTCAGAAAGAATACATGTGTTCTTATTTCACCACCCTCCAAGCAGGTGAGCCACTGTTAACATTGTGGCTGGCTGGACGTCATAGGTCAGACTCTCAGCCTGCATGATGGATAGGTAAGCCTTGTTTGTGAGTTGTATGCAGATTCATGCAGGCCCTACAGGCTTTTGCTGTGTAATGATGTAACTCCTTCTCCTATAGTTCTCCATTCTCTAGCACAATACTTCAGGGTCATTCACTCAGTTGGGCTTATCTCCCCATACTTGTGAGGGCAAGCCCCACATTTTTAATGTTTTATTAGCGTCTTATAAAAATATGTTTCGTCATATTTTTAATATACATATACACGTGTATGTGTGTGTGTGTATATATATATATATATATATATATATATATATATATATATATATATATATATATATATATATATATATATATATAATTATTTTGATCATAATCATTTCTTGCTTACCATCATTTGTGCTCCACCCATGCTGGCTGTTCCTCTTCCTCTTCTTGCTACTAGCCCCTCGTGTGAGTGTGTGTGTGTGTGTGTGTGTGTGTGTATTTTGTTATACTATTTACAGGAGCCTGTGTACCTAACTAGTGGCTACACGACTATAGAATGCTGTCTTTCCCTCTCCCGTCACCTACTGATAAGTCCTTAGGGTTGGATGCATTGCCCTGCGTGGCCTCTCTCTTCTATCAGGTGTCGATTGACAGGCCCAGTCTTTTGCAGAGCTTGTACAGATGCCTTAAGTTTGAGAGTCCAAAAGCCATGGTATTCCTGGAGGTCAGCATCCCACGCCATTTCCAGCTCTCACCTTCTTTCTGCCCTTTCTTCTCTGGTGTTCTCCAAGCCTCAGAGAGTTGTAGATGTCCAGATTCTGGCTAGGTTGTTAACAGTCATTTATTCTCTGTACTTTGACTAGTTCCCAGTCTCTGAAGTCACTGCTGATCACTGTAAGAAGCTTCTAACAAAGCTGACAAGAGCGTTAATCTGTGGGCATAAACATAGTTAGAAGGCAATTTGACAAACCGTGATGTCCCATTTAGCAGTTTATGTACATAGGACTAGGTTTACACCACCAGAAATGGATTTGGACCTTTGGAGGAGGCATCAAATCCAATCAAGAAATGGTTGGCTACCCCCATAACAAACTGGTCACTATTACACCACCGAGCTCCTCTGACTGGGCAGTCAGTCAGGACTGTTGCATTGGGGATCCACACCTGGCTAAGAATGTTGACAACAGTTCTACCCCAGCAGCCTGCCTGACATCTTCCGGCAGCAGGGAGAGCTCCTTTGTATAGTAGGGGAGGGAGGGGGAAGGAGGGAGAGAGTGGGGGGAGGGGGTATGAATAGATAGGGTGCTTGCCCAAGTTTCTAAGAAAAGCCAGCATGAAGCTGAGAAGTGAGTTCAGTTTGATGCAGAGACCCCAAACCTGCTTCCCTCCCATTGCACATATAGATTACCAGGCCAAAATTCAGCCATGTCAGATGAGCAACTCTCTTTCCTGGTGTGGCCTGTGATCTTCCCAATATTAATATACCTGTAATGTCCACTGCTAATTAGAGTCTGTTTCCCCCTTCCCTCCCCCATCTCTCTCTCTCTTTCTCTCTCTCTCTCTCTCTCTCTCACACACACACACACACACACACACACACACTCTCTTTGTGTGCAAATGAGTACTGCTCCTTGATTGCAGGGGCAGTGCCTTCCCTCCCCCCCCCCCCATACCCTTCCAGAGGATGCAGTCGTTAAGGAATTCGGCAAAGATCTCATTGTCTGGCCTGTTACACGCTCCACTGAACATCCCACCAAAGCCAGAAGGGGCCTGGTGTCTCCTCTGATGCGTGTCACATTTCCTGAGCACAGCAGCAAACAGGGCATCCTTCCTGAGCAGCCCTTCCACCAGTGTCTCCCTGTACAGCTTCACTGTTGTCTAGGACACATAGGCTCTCGTGGCCCTACTTCTGGTTCTTTCCACCTGTGCAAGGGGCATGCATGCCTCTTGTTCGTGGATCTCTTGCCACAGGAGAGCCCAAAGGGCTGAGCTTAAGTGTAAAAGTAATTAAGAACTGCCTGGAAGCTCACTTTTTTTTTTTTTTTTTTTTTTTTTTTTTTTTGAGACAGGGTTTCTCTGTATAGCCCTGGCTGTCCTGGAACTCACTCTGTAGACCAGGCTGGCCTCGAACTCAGAAATTCACCTACCTCTGCCTCCCCAAGTGCTGGGATTAAAGGCATGCACCACCACTGCCCGGCAGAAGCTCACATTTTTATGGGCAGTGGCCTGGGACAGTCCAGAGAGTCACCTTGGGTGGGAGTAGACATCTCATGATTCCTACTCTAGTTGCTGTGGTAGTGGCCTCGTCTTGAGGTCCCTTGCTTTTGTGATTTCAGATTATTTTTCCTTTAGCTAGAGCCTTTCTGGATGTATGGGTCCTCCCAGTAGGGAAGATATAGGGTTGCTGGTGGCTCGCATCATAGGTGTGTGGAATCTGTGTTGTATCCCAGGGGATTTGAAAGGTGATACGCCTTACCAGGACGTACTCTCTTATTGAGAAACCACTTGCCTCGACCAGTACCCTCTTTCTCCATCCTCTTCTGCCCTCATCCTTCCTTTCCCATCTCCACCTATGCCCAGTTCACCGGCAATATGTATTCTATTTCCCTTCCCAGGAGGATCCATGTGTCCCCACGCGATTGTCCCTTCCCTGGTCCTTAGCCTCTCTGGGTCTGTGGATTGTAACAAGGTTATCCTTTACTTAACAGCTGGTAATGAGTACACACCATGTTTGTCTTTCTGGGTTACCTCACTTAGGAAGACTTGTTTATAACAGCTGAGTAATACTCCATTGTGTAAGTGTGTACCCCATTTTCTTTATCTATTCCTTCACTGAAGGACGTCTTAGTTGTTTCCAGTTTCTGGCTATGGTGAATAAAGCTGCTATGAACATAGTTGAGCAAGTGTCTTTGTGGTAGATGGAATGTCATTTGTATATCTGCCCGGGAGTGGTATTTGTTTCAATGTGGTCCTTATGTGGCGAATGGGAGTCTCGGTAAGTGTGTGATTGATGCTAAAGGTGCTTATTAATTCAGGGTATGCTGCAGGCCCCTCCTTGGCACTGTGTGTACTCTCATGAACCCTGCTCATTGTCTTCTCTGCACTCACGTGCAGCCTTGTTTTCCCCCACACAGATGCCCCCTCGGTGCCAGTCGTGATGCCTTGGGTTGTTGGTTACCTCTTTGTGTGTGTGTCTTGTCTCAGCAATTTCATTAACAGCAAGTGTTGATGGGAGAACCCCACGGTGCCAGGTGCTGTCTGAAGTGCCTTATGCACATTTAATGTGAGCCTTATTTAATCCTTGCAGAATTGCTCTCTGATAGGTGAGGGCCTGAAGACTCAAGGAGTGGTTCTTGGCAAAGACTGCACAAGTGCGCGTCCACGATGGCCTCAACCAGGGTACCTGGCTTTGGACTGTACCCCACCCCACATTACATCCTAGGAGTTTCTGTATGGTTCGATGCGTTATGCACCCATGTGGCTAGGATGCTTCTAGCAATCGTTTTGGTTTTGGTTTTTCGAGACAGGGTTTTTCTGTATAGCTCTAGAAATCACTTTGTAGACCATGCTGGCCTCGAACTCAGAAATCTACCCGTCTCTGCCTCCCGAGTGCTGGGATTAAAGGCGTGCGCCACCACGCCCAGCGGCTCGGATGCTTCTTAAAGCGTCCCATTATCTGTAGGATTAGTAGGACATTAAAGGTGTCTTATAGTTCTCTTCCAGACCTTCTTCCCAGAAGCAGCACCACCTGTCCCATCCCAGGCTCTTGGGCCATGTCATGTCACCTGTCCTACCTCTAGGTGCCACCTGTCCTACCTCTGGGTATCATGCTTCTAGATGCCTCTCAGTTTTACACTGCCCTCTCTCTCCTCCCACTGTGCTTTCCACACCTCAGGTACCTGGAGTCTTTCTTTCCCATACTCCACTTGGATGGACCAATAGGCAAGTGCCACTTGCCTGAAGCCCCTCTGCTCCTGTGTGGATCATCACCCTTCCTTTGTCCCATCTACCCCATCTTTGCTGGATTTCTGTTGGGACTGTTTCTTCCTCTCCTGCTAAGGACAGGATCTCCCCAATGTCAGGAACACGCTATATTTTAGACCCCTCCCCACAGCCTGGCTCTGGGAGTGGGCAAGTGGGATTCCTTTTGAGCAGCCTTGTAGAGCAGTGAACACTGTATCTGCCTAGCCCCCCTCCCCCCAAGCAGGGGGAGGAGGTGGCATTTCACACAGATGTCCCCTTCTTGCTATTCTTCTCTTTCCCAGACTCCCTGGGTTTGGTGAAAATTGGCTGTAGTCATGAGATACCCCTGTTGCCTCCAAAATAACATCTGTTTACTTTCCCAGGGAGAGTAGCAATTTATGATGAGCCATTGGAAGCAACCCCCCCCCCCCACTTTCCTCCCTTCAGCTGCCTGCGTCTCTTGCTGAGACACTTGGGCAGATCCCTAAAGGTGTCCTCACAGACTCAGGAACTTGGGGACAGTGTGAAGATGGAGCTTCACAGATAGGGTTCAAGGTGGAATGGCCTTCTGGGTTTTCTCTGGCCTGGAGAAACTGGGAAGCGGCACAGAGGACCTCGAGGCTGAAGCTGCATCTTTAGTCCTGGAAGGACGAGCTCCATTCTCAGGGCCAAGACCCACTTAGACCCTGGAAACAAACAGCCGTACAAGGCATACTTGAGGCTCCGTGTAAGTTAATTCCTCTTGGCACAGCCCCAGATATCTTGATTAATGGCCTGTGAAGTGCTGAGATATCTTGATAATGTACATTTTACATTTGATTATATAATCAATTATGTTTCTCCTAATAAAATTTAAAATGAGCTACAAAAAAAGAAGAAGAGTAAGAAAAAGAAAAAGCTAAGAAAAGTCTGAATCACCTATCAAAAGAAAAACCTCCAGATGAGTATAACACAGTCCCTTTGTGTCCTGAGTTGGATGTAGGTGTCTACAAGCACTGTGGCCAGGTGTCTACCATGTCTTCCTGGGCCCAGGCTGAAGTATCATTTCAGGACACAGGACGTAGTACAGCTTTGCTTGGGAAAACGGTTTTATTTGCTCCAGTGCTGAGGGGATGAGAACTCAGCTCAGCTCATGCAGCTTACGGCCGAAATGAGATGAGAGAGCTCAGCAGAACCAGGCTTGATGGCGAGGCTGCCACCGATCAGGTCGTGGCCAGCAGCTGTTTTATGAAACAATGAAAGAAAAAGTGTTCTGCGGCACACCAAGGGCCTCGTAGAGCCAATTAGGAGTGTGGCTTTCTCTGCCTGTCTGTGCGGCAGCCGCGGCCGCTGAGGAGGCAACAGTGTTTAATAGAAGAGGCATGCTCAGACCCGTCCTTCCAGGGTGCGCAGAAAAGGACCCGAGGACAGTTCTGATCGATACCCAGGAGGGTGGATGTCTCTCCGAGGACACTCGCATGGCACAGGGAGGTGTTGGGGACAAATGCTCATTCTTGTTGATGCTCGGCAGGGTCTGTTCCAAACAATCCATTCTGTCCCGCAGTCAAGCCGCTGCGACATTTTCGTTCCCGTTTAAAACATTGCTATCAACCAGTTGGAATATAAGCCCAGAGTATCGCAGGGAGTAATCTAATTAGTATGAAGTCAATTCAGTCGCTCCTTTTGTATCTCGTGATTAAATAAGTGGGGAAAATGGCTTGAAAATTAGGTGCTAGAACGACCCAATTACATTTCTGTAGCTTTTTGTATTCAATTTCATAAACAATTTTGCTCTTCGATGGTTAATCAGTGAATGCCTTTTTCCAGTTTGAAAAGCACTTTTGAAATTATAATGCAATTAAATTGTGTGTGGATGTTCTGGCATAGCGAGTGTGAAAGCCGGGGGCTTGGCAGGCCGCCATGTTGTACCTTGACTGTAATGAGTCCCCAGGCTGGCAGCTTGCGAGTGTCATTCATAATATTGTCCATGCTGGGTTACTGTAAAGTGCAGCTGCCTTAACAGGCAGTTAACCAGCGACTGCCAGTCCGCTCTCTTGAGCAAGGCTTGTTTGCCTCATGCAACAGGGCTGTGCCCAGAGGTGACAGAATGGCGGGGCTCCTTCTGAGGCTGGCTGAGCCGCTGCGAGGTTGGGTGTCTTCCTAATGGATGAAGCTGTTGCTTGAGAGGTGATCTGCTTACGCATCCCCAAAGAAGGGCAGACCGAGTTTGTCCCTCAGCAGCTTGTCTGTCTGTCTAGTAGGAACAAGTCATGGGAAGGGGGAAGGAGGATCTACAAGTTCCTGGGGCACCTTGATGAAGACGTCACTTTTCATTAAATACCCTTCCTGAATTCCTGCAGTAACCCCACAGAGGTATATCAGTGCCCTGTCTTACACCCGAGGGCAGTATGCATACCCAGAGCCTGAGTGGTGTCTCTGAGGTTGAGAACCTCAGCTCACCTCCGGAAACTCTTTTTTTTTTTTTTTTCTGTCATCATGTCTGCACCTGGCAGACAAGCTGAAAGGTCAGTTCTGGGTGGAACCTGGGTGCAAGGATGCAACAGGAGCCCACCAGGTCTCTGGGAAGGAGGTGAGAACGTGTCCTAGCTGCCTGGGGGTCGAGAGGAAACGCTGTATGAAAAGCTAAGCGTGCTAAAGCTGTTGTGTAAATGCGTGTTGGAATGATCTGTGGTGATGGGAAACCATGACCCAAGACTGGGATCTAGAGAATACAACCACCCCCACCCCCCCACCCCCGCGCAGACATTTGTCCTTGCATCATCCCGTGGCTCCCTTTCTAGCTCCCGAATCTCCCTCTCTGGTCAATAAATAGCAAAGATTGCCAGGCCTCTAGTCAATAGAAGGCGGTACCCCACCCCCACCCCACACGCCCTCGCAGTAGGAAGTAATTGCATCCCTCTGACTCCAGAGCTTTCTGGGTGGCTTTTCATGAGCCAGCTCCTAACAGTTGACACCTAACTGCAGCCACCTAACTTCTTCCCGAGAGGAGGAAGGTGCCTGCAGTAGCCTTCATTGTAGGGCCTGCAGCGTGAGAAATGGCTAGCTTTACACCAGGCGAACCTCCGGGATGCTAGAGAGCTGTGATGGTGTTTATTGGTGAGAGAAAAGGGTCACGAGGTAGAATGAGCACACCTGGGCCTGGCTAGCACTGAGGCCCTGAGGGGGAAGCTCTCAGAGTGCTCTCAGGCCCCAGAAGACTGTTACACGCTGCAGCCTCTTTTAACGCCCCTCCCGGACCCCTTTCTTTTTCTTCTGGCTGTGTGCCTGGGAGCTGTGGATCAGGTGAAACATCTGTTTGGCAGTAAAGCTCCACGGGGCTAGGTTGAGGCGGGTGAGTGAGGTGGGGAGGTGGATTAGAGGAGGGAAGACCCGGTTCAGGGGGCTGAGCCTGGCTTGGGCCAGCGAGCGTGTTGGTAACTACAAGTATGTGCTTCTGGTCACGGGCTAGCCAGATGTTCCCAGATGGGAAATGGCGAGGCCTTGCGTGATAGTTCCCCGATGACAAGTAGCAGCATGTTAGTCTGCTCTCCAGGTGTTTGCCCCCTCCTAGAACATCTGGAGAGAAGATGCGGACAGGGCGGGCGTCTCTGGCCCTGTCTGAGTCTTGGGTGGTTGTTTTGCTGGTGGATTGTCTGAAAGTTGGAGAACAGTGACCCCTCTCTGTGTAAGACCTGACCCACCTGGCTTGAATTTTTAGAAATGAACTTGAGGTTCCAAAACACCTTAAAAGCCTATACTTTGAAGCTCTCCAATTTTTGGAGATACTGGTTTTTCTTTTTCTTTTTTATTATTATTTTTTTAGATTTATTATACATAAGTACACTGTTGCTGTGCTCAGATTCGCCAGAAGAGAGCGTCAGATCTCATTATGGGTGGTTGTGAGACACCATGTGGTTGCTGGGATTTGAACTCAGGAGCTTCTGAAGAGCAGTCAGCGCTCTTACCCACTAAGCCATGTCGCCAGCCCCCTGGTTTTTCTAAGACATGTAGAAAAGAGAGGCTAAAGTGGGGTTCAGTCAGTAGAACACTGTTCAAATACGAGGGCCTGAGTTTCCACCCCCTGCACCTAAAACAAGCTGAGCGTGGTAACTCGTGTCTGCAAATCCCAACACTGCAGAGACAGGCAGGCAGATTTCTGGAGCTAGCTGGACAGGCAGCCTGACTGAGTTAGTGAGCTCTGTCAAAAAAAATAATAATAATAAAGTAGAGAGTGACATTAAAAGAAGACAGTTGGTAGCAACCTATGATCTCCACATGCATGCACATATATGTACATATATACCCAGATGCACTTAGATGTGGACATATGCACACATATGCGCACGTGTACACACACACACAGTGCTTAGAAGACACAGGAGGAAAGAAGGAGCTGGTATAGAAGAATAAGGAAGCTACTCCTGACCTAATTTCTGATCCAAAATAAACTTCAGAATGGTCTTTTAATTAGATTAACTGTCCATAACCAGTGAGCTTCCTGGAAACTGCATGAGAATCTCAAAACAAGGAGCTTGAATAAATGACTACAGGGTCCATTTTCCCCATCAGGTCATTCTAGGTGAATGGAGCCACAGTGACTTCCCCCCCCCCCAGGTCCCAGCAGAAGTACCTGGGTTCATCAATCAGGAAATAAGTCCAGGGAGGTGAACCAACAGGTCACCAGCCATCCTTAATCCCCAAGTGTCTGCTCCAAGTGAGCCCATGGATGGCCGACCTCTGGGGGAGGCGGGAAAGGCTTGGAAAGCAGACCTGTTTGGATAGATAAAGACCTTGAGTCTGCAGAGAAGCGGAGCCCTGTGAGAGCGAGCACGCTCAGGAGAACACTTACAAAAGCAAACGGAAAGGAAATTACAGGGCGTTCACATGATGGATTATTACACATCCATTAAAATGATGTTTACAGAGAGTTTTTAAATGACATGTGAAATGGCGATGACATAATATTGCATGAAGAAAGCTATAAAATTTATACACACTGTGAATCACATTAGAATGAGCGTCACCTGGGACTCTTAAAGAATATCAATTCGCAGGCCCAGCTTACATATCAAGGCCATCTCCGAGGGGGTCCCGGGGGTCCTGGCAGTCTTTCCTCCCCTGATGTCTTTGATACATCAGGATGTATCTGAGAGTAACTACCTTGAGCAGCAGGATTTTGGGTGGGTTTGTTTGTTTGTTTGTTTTTTTAAGCATAAAAATTCTCCAAGCTGTGACAAGAGGCTTCTCTGGAGGAGGAGTTATGATGTATTCAAATCTGCATGGTAATCATTTGAGTTTTCCAAAGCTTGGCCGGGAGCCATGGTGGCCGAGAGCCATGGTGGCCGAGGATAGTTCTAGAGACCGAGTCGTGAGTCTGCCCTCCCCTCCCCTACTCTTCCTGTTCTTTTGGCCCTCAGTCTCAGATTTCTGCTAGCCTGGGAATTTATCACAGCTCACTCCATGAGCCGTGCCTGTTTAAACTATTTCTCCGGACAGCAAGCCACTTGTTACAAAAGCAGGAAGATTCAGAATGCCCATACTTCGTTGGGTGCACTCTGAGTTCGGCAGGAAGCAGGGGGATGTGTGCTGTTGTATACAAGTCCTGTCTCTAAGCTGTACCAGATAGATAGATAGATAGATAGATAGATAGATAGATAGATAGATAGATAGTCGCTAAGGGGAGCGCATCCTCAGAAAGCGCATCCTGATCTTGGAGTCTAGTGTCTGAGAGTTGGTGGGGGTCAGCTTTTCCCCAGGGATTTGCCGAGGCAGTAAGTTGGGCACCAGGTTGCTTCACCACCTGCAGATCTGGGCAAAGCCCGAGCTTTAAGGCGTCTTGCTGTGCCACAGTGAAGCCCAGGGCAGAGCTTCAGCTGTATTTGGTTGTCACGTGGTTGAATTGGGTCCGGTGCAGGGCTGCTAAGCACAGGACTAGATGCATCCTTCCTGGAGGTTTGCTTCTGGCAGGTGGCAGGTCCACTTTCTCCTCTGGATACTGACGATCTGGTGACCGGGGACGACTCCTCTTGTCCTTGTTGTTTGATTCCCTCTGTGGTCAAGGTCGGGGGGCTTCTAACTCTGTTCCTCTGTTTTCCTTTTCCTTGACACGAGGGCTAATAATCCCTTCTGGGGTCTCTCATTGGATGATTGTCAAGGGATGGTGAAATAACCTCTGGGAATGGTTCTGAAAGGACTGCGGTGGAATAATAACAGTAATTATAATAATGACACATCAAGAGCAAAGCCAGACAGTCGCCACTTCTTTTGCTCTCTGCTTCCAGCTGGGCAGGTGGGCAGCTTATGCCAGATGGGAAAATCCAGACTCACCCCACAGCTGACTATGGGCCTCGGGCCCCTCAAAATCAGGAGGGGACGCAAGCCCTCTCCTTCCAAACACTCGTATCCCTTCCTGTCAGCTCGACCCACCCACAGCTACCCTTAGTCTCCAGCCCCCAAAGGAGGGTGCTTCATGTCTCTCTGTGTCCAGATCTGAAAAAGCTCATCAGCAGAAGCAATGAGCAGATGTGAGGCCCTGCCCCGCAAAGACAGGTGACCCAAGCAGGTGTGTCCTCAGGAAGGATTTGGCACCACCCAGGAGGAATGTCATAGGTTGAGATGAGGATCCAAAGGTTTAATCAGCAAAGCTATTTAGGTCCCCATAAGTCTGACTGTGAGCCTCATCCCTTATCCTGCTCCAGAAAGGGTGATTCTGCTTAAGCAAGACAGTGTTTGGCACCAACAAGCTGGGAAAGAGCAAAGACCTGACATAGAAGCCTCCAGAAGAAGGAATTTGTAGAGCCCACTTCCCCCAATCCTAAACTGCTTCTCGCTAGTTTTTGTAGGGCACAGCCTCAGAGCACTGGCTCCAAGGAACTAGGACGTAGTTCCCTCATCCTTAGAGAAAGCTGCCGGGAATTAGTTCTTCCGGCCTGGCTAATCTCTGCTCATTTTGTCACCTTGAGGCATGGTTGGTTCAGCCTCAGGTGCTAAGCCAGTATTGATTGAATCTAAGGAGCTCTGGAGGGGAGGGGGCAGGAAGCCTCTAGCACAAAAGCCCTTTCTCATCCCATTCCCAGCCTGTCTGCCAGCTTGTGGAACCCAGAGATGATCTCAACACATCACTGTGGCGCCACATTTGGGCAGCACCTGTTCCCTTGCCGTCCTGCTTTAGAGGAATCTGATTTAGGTTTCTGTTGTCAAGCTTCTCTGTATTTGTCGCTATCCTAGCAGGATGACAGAAGCTGCTCTGTTACGCATTGGGTGGCTGTGCAGTGGTTAGCGGCATTCTCACTGGAATTGCCTTGCAAGTGAGGACGTGCCTGGCATTTTAGCCTGAGTGTCCCAGATGGGCACAGTGATCCTGGTCACTTGTATCCAATAGAAAGATGAGGGCACCTCTACTGTACTTCATTGTGTTCCTGGAGGTGGCTGTCTTATCTGTCCTTTTTACTGGCTAATGTAAAGGTACTAGTTTGCGTTTATACCTTACAAGTGTGCAGTTCTTTTTGATGACCTTGTGAAGCAATAATGGTATGACAATAAGTCATAATGGTATTGATAACCAGCAATTTCTGAGTATTGATCCTTTCTGCTGCATGGTGCTTTGTGCAAGATGACTTACTACATGGAGTTATTATTAATAAGACACATAGGGAGGATATCACTGGGATTCCCATTTTTCAGATTCATTCATGCATTTGACAATTTTTTTATTGAGTGCAAGTTCTAGTAACAGGGAATTCAGCTGTTGAGCCATGCAGACTAAAATCTCAGCCCATGATTTTAACAGCGTTGACCCTGTGGAGGACAGGATTGTGAGATTATGGTTTGCCTGTGCACACACACTCTAGACCAGTGGTTCATAACCTTCCCAATGCTGCAACCCTTTAAAACACACTTCCTCATGTTGTGGTGACCCCCAACCATTAAATTATTTTCACTGCTACTTTATAGTTTGCTACTGTTATAAAGCATAAAGTAAATATTGTGACCCCCTGTGGAAGGGTCATTCAATACAAACACACACACACACACACACACACACACACACCAATGGATTTTGACCCACAGGTTGAGAACTGCTGCTCCAGACCCTTTGAGCATCTTAAGCCTGACACTTAGCAACAGGGATAACCCTTCAGGTTACTTGACCTCCACTGTGTGGCAAATTGTGCAGGCCTGTGATGGTACTAAGTTTTCTGCTTGCCCTTCCAAGGGCTAATGGAGAGGGAAACATGGGCTGGCACCCAGAGAACTGGGCTTGCGTCCCAGCTCCACCACTCAGTTGCGGAGAGAAGCCTCCGGGCAAGTGGGCTTCACTTTTCTGAGCATTCCTATTCCTTGTTTGTCCAAATGAAATAACATCGCCTGCCCCGAGGGCAAGCTGGAAGGATTAGCGATCATGAATATGTAAAGATGGAGTGTCACTTACTGGGGAGGAAGTAGTGGTGTGTGATGCTGATGTCCAGGCTGAAAGAAAGAGGCAAGGTGGGAGAGCGAGAGACTGACCACTGACCGTGCATGCAAGAGATTCTCTGAGGATGCAGCTTTTCCTCCTCTCATCTGCCACCCCGACTCCAGCGCCCTCACGGTAGCTTCACTCTGTCTTGTCTCATTCTGTCTCAGCCCAGCCTTGCTGCTGGTTCACCAGAGAATGTGGATGACCAAGGAAGGCACTCCTTAACGTGGGTGTCTCCCCAGCCTTTGCTGACCGCCCTGCCGCTGCTAGCCTCTTTGCTATCAAGGTTAGGTTATGGTTATGTCCCATTGCAAGCCAGTGACCTTCTGGTTGCAGGAAACCATGCTGGGCGGGGCCTCAAGAGCCTGTAGCACAGATCCCTGGATGTTTGGAACCCCATCTTTCGGAGGCGGGTGGCACTGGGCAAAGAGGCTAGATGTGGACTTGCACACAAACCCTCGGTTAGGAATGCTATTCTGCTCTGCGTACTAAGGGCCATCCTCTGCCTCAGGCGGGATTGTCTTCTGGGAAAGAAAGATGGGATGTGTTACGTTTGGGGCACGTTACACTAGGACAGTGCAAGGCTCCTCTCTGATAGAGGAAGGCTACCAAGTTCAACGAAGCTTGTGAAGGTCATAATTCAAGGTAGCTAGTGTCCCCAGGACTCAGGGACAGAGGTGCTGCATTCTGGGTTTGGTTTCGTTTGGTTTGTTTTGTTTTGTTTTGTTTTGTTTTGTTTTGTTTTAAAAAGAGCCAGCCGGGCGGTGGTGGTGCACACCTTTAATCCCAGCACTTGGGAGGCAGAGGCAGGTGGATTTATGAGTTCAAGGCCAGCCTGGTCTACAAAGTGAGTGCCAGGACAGCCAGGGCTATACAGAGAAACCCTGTCTCGAGAAACCCTGTCTCGAAAAACCAAAAATAAAAAAAAAAAAAAAATAGAGCCAAGCAGTAGACTCCTGCCCTGGCTGTCTCCTGGCACGCTGTCCCTTCCATGTCAGCCTGCAGCACATTTGTGGAGAGACCTAGCCTGGGAGGCGCAGACCTTTGTCTGATTTGTGGTTTCTGTGGTGCCGTTGCCCTGAAGACTGAAATATTCTGTCTTGTTGGTTGAAGCGACAAAACCAAATTTGACTTGGCTCTGTCTAGCGTTGAGTTGGAGCTGCCAGCCGGCCACACTTGCCCCGTCTCAGCTTTCAGTCACCGCATGGCCCTTACCGCTGGTGCCCAGGGAGACGTGGATGTTAACGCAGCCTTCGCCGGGAGGCTTTCCAGAGAGGGGAAATGGCTCTATGTGGCTAGGCTCAGGGTCCCAAAGTTGATGACGTCCTTCCTTCTCTTTCTGTCCCCAGAGTCTCTTACCCTTCTGTATCTTCACATCTTCAGCTGAACAGACTCTGCCCTCCAGACCAGGCTCAGAGTGGAAGCTGGGGAAAGTCATTGTGAGACGGCAGAAGCAGCCTGGGCCCTCTTTTCTTAATTTCACGTTTGGGCTGCGCTAGCTAGCTTTATGTCGACTTCACACAAGCTAAAGTCATTTGGGAAGAGGAAACTGAAATTGAGAAAATGCCCTCCACTAGACTGTCCCATTGACAAGCCTATGATACTTTTATTTATTTTTTTTTTTAATTAAAGATTGATAGATGTGGGAAGGCCCAGCCCATTGTGGGTGTTGTCACATGGGCAGATGGTTCTGGGATTGGGGTGTACAAGAATGCAAACCATAAGCAGTCTTCCTCCATGGCCTCTGCATTAATTCCTGCCTGGCCTCTTAGGCGATGGCCTACAAGCTGTAAACTGAAATATACCCTTCCCTCCCCTGGTTGCTTTTGAATATTATATCACAGCAAGGGAAACCCTCAGACATTCTGTTCCTGGGTATCTTTGCTCATGGCGGACTTGATATTAGAAAAGAAAATCCATTTGTAAGGAAAAGGAACAGACTAGAGATCATGTGTCAAAGCCAGTCATCCTACCGGAGGCTGCACCAATGAGGAGTTGGGTATGGTGGTGAGCCGGGCTGGCAGCAGCTCATACACATCATGGAGGAGCTGTCTTTCAGCTGTGGTGGCAGAGGCTGGGTCTTCTCCATCATAACCTGATAGTTCAGGCAAATTTCTTCTACATCATAGATGCCCAATTAATGTTTATTTATAGGAATAAACACACTTCATCTTTTTTCAAGGCCAGAGTGAGCATTGTTTATATAATCTGGTTACAGCCTATGTTTATACTGCAGAGAGATAAACAGATGCAGGTTGGGCAGCCTGAGAGGACAGTAATGGTTAACACCATGCCCGGAGTTTCAGCAGAATCAGTTTTCTTGAAGCATTGGTAGATCTGCCAAAAAGAGCCATAGGGACTGTGTGAGGTGATGTCCAGTTAATGTCTGCTTCTCCATATTGCTCAGGCTCATGTAGAGTGTCATCCCCCATTCCAGAAAATCCAGGTCAAGGGAGACAGTGACACAGAAAGACACTTGAGACTGCGACCAGGAGAGTGTTACCAAAGACAGATGGAAAGAAGTCAGAGCAGACTAGAGGAAGGAGAAAGCATTGGCAACATCGGGATTTTGAGAGAGCACCCCATGAGGGGACCCCAGAAACGGCTGCTTTGACTCTAGGTGGCTGTGAGTGAGGTGACCAAGACTGAGCCTAGGCATAAAGAATGTCCTCGGGCCTCGAAACAGGCAACTCTTCAGCAAGCCATCTTGGAAGAGTGATGAGGGGGTTCTCATCTCTTTCCTTAGTAGTGTGCAGAAAAGAATAGAACTCAGAACAGGGAGAGAGCTGGGACCAAGGACAACCTTGCAGAAGCAGGGTAGATCTTGTGCTAGGAAAGCCCAACCTGGCTCCAAGCATCTCAGTGTTTCAAGTGGATTTTTTTTAAAGATTTATTTATTATTATACATAAGGACACTGTGGCTGTCTTCAACACACCAGAAGAGGGCATCTCATCTCATTACAGATGGTTGTGAGCCACCATGTGGTTGCTGAGTTTTGAACTCAGGACCTCCAGAAGAGCAGTGCTCTTAACTGCTGAGCCATCTCTCCAGCCCAGGATTTTTTTTTTTAAATAAAATTACATCTTTTAAGTTTTGATCTCTGTAGTAGATACTCACTTAGTTATCAAGTATTTACTGACATACTTGGTATGTGATATACAAGCAAGAGATAAGAACATAGCAAAAATATTCCCAATCTTGTGATACAGGAGTGCCGGCCTGCTGGAGGTGTTTAAGAGACAGAGAACACCTTTTCTTTCTGCCATCTTGGCATCTGTGGAGGCCTGCTGGGAGCAGGACTTCGTCTTATCTGGAAGGCCGTGGTGCAAGGCCATTTTTGCTGGCTACAAGTGAGGTCTCTGGAACCAAAGAGAGCACACGGCTCTTCTTAAAATTGGAGGCGTTTATGGTCGAGATGAAACTGAGTTCTACTTGGGCAAGAGATGCGCTTAGGTGAAAATAAAGCAAAAAGCAATACAGTGACTCCTGGAGGCAAACCAAACAGAACCAGAGCGTTCCGGGGAAAAGTAACTCAGGCCCACGGAAGCAGTGGTACAGTTTGCACCAAATCCCAAAACAGCCTTCCTGTGGAGACCATCGGACACAGAATCCGTGTGATGCTGTACCCATCCCAGATTTAAACTAATGGAAAGTAAATAAATGAAAGTAGATTTGTGCTCTTGTTTTTAAAAAAAGAAAAAATGAAAAAGAAACAGAGAACACATGCCTAAGAGAGTATAAGCCCGGAAGGAGAGCTGGGTTCTTCTTGTGAAAGAGTTAAAGCTTAAACTGCTTAGGATCACATCAGGGGGGCTGGTGAGATGGCTCAGCGGGTAAGAGCACCCGACTGCTCTTCCGAAGGTGATAAGTTCAAATCCCAGCAACCACATGGTGGCTCACAACCATCCGTAACAAGATCTGGCTCCCTCTTCTGGAGTGTCTGAGGACAGCTACAGTGTACTTACATATAATAAAATAAAATAAATCTTTAAAAAAAAAAAAGGATCACATCAGGACATAGGGTGAGCAGCCTCCGTCCTCCTTCACTGTCAGTGAGTCTGCATATAGCACCAGCCTCATCTTGGACCTGTGGGGCTTCTGTCCCCTGCAGGTCCCTGGGTCCTCCAGGGCCTCTTGGTGGTTTCTTTTCTGCCTTCCAAGCCACTGCCTAGCTGTGGACTTCCAGAAAAACAGCCAAGTGTTGGGCAAAGCGAAGCCCTAGCTTTTCCTGTAGCATCTCTGCCCCGTGTCCAGAAATCCCATTATCTGGGAGACTGATTGTACAACTCCAGTCTGTCTGCCACTGAACTGTGGGCTGCTGTTCTTACAGCCCCACTCGGGGTCCCCTCATCCATCGTTGGGGGTGGGGGGTAGGTAGAGACGAACATCTATATATTAAAGCTTTGCAAATCTATAAACCTGAGTTGATTCTCTGCTGGTGACATCCCCGAGTTCTCTCTCACCACTTTTGACATGACCTAATGGGTTTATGGTTGTTTGAGTGCTTCTCTAGAGCAACCGAAAGCGCTTGCTTAGGGGACGCGTGAAATGGCATTCGTTGTTCAGGGCACCTCTGCGAAGCTGGAGGATCATCGATGCGTTATCCTCTCCCCGCTCCCACCACTCCCAGCGCCAGGACGCCACCGAGGGAGCCTCCGAGTTGGATGTGGCAGCCTGGCCTTTCTGTGGGAGAGCTGCCGAAAGGCTGGGCCTGGGTGCCATCCTCAACTGTGTTCATTTTACCAGAAAGCTCGGGGCTGATTGGAAAACAGAAGGGATGCCCAGGGGATGTGAGAGAGAGGGTCTCACCAAGGTAGAGGAGTAACGAAGATTTGCTTGTAGCAAGACAAGAGTCAAAACAAGATAGACCCCTAATGAGAGCTTTGGGCATATCGTGCTGTGCATTTTCAGGGGCCGGCGGCATGGACTGCTGTGTTTAGTTGCCTGGCTGTTTGGCACCAGACCAAGTCCTCTTTTTAATATCAAGTTTCATAAGCATGGAACAATAACAACTCATTAGAAACCCTCTGGGAATGGTGGGTGGGTAGTGGCTGCCTCTTTCCCTTCCCTCCCTTTTCTCTCTCCCCCTCCTCCCATAAGCCCACCTCTTCAGCTCAGGTATATCATCATCCCCTTTGTAAGTAGAGAATGGCAGGGGAGGGGCCGGTGTCTGGGAACCGCGCATGTTGTTAATCTGTTATTAGGCATAAGTCTTACACCAGGCTGGGTACTCAGATGCCTCATTGTGTGCTCGGGATGGAATTATGCATCATGAATAAAAACTGCTGTCAACATGCATTGGTTTGAAAACATTAGACCATATGGTATGTGATTATCTGTATTGTCAAGTGCAATAAAGTGAATTTGGATATAATAAAGAATGTAATATTTTAGAAATTTGGTAATAAACTAAGGGAAGGATGACAGCTGAGGTTCCTTAAGGCCCCAGACACAAATAAATTGAAGTTGCTGGCCTCTAAGGCCAGGCAGGCCGAATGGCCACACCGTAGCTTGGCTGCATGCTATGACTTTTTTCAAGTCAGGGAAAGCTCTGTTGTCCCCTGACTGACAGCTCTCAGGACTGTGGAGCAGACTGATTCCTGTGGAAGATGGGAGGAGGTGTGGCTCCGGGTAGAAGGTCAGGCCTTGCTGTCACACCTGGCCCTTAGGTGTACCCTGCAGCCTGCTGGTGGCGTTGGCAGCTTCTCCTACGAGTGAAGGGCAGTGCCACGCCAGCCATCAAGACATCCTGAGACCCATCTCCCCATCTCTAGTCTTCTCAGTTCCCATTTGGTTGGAGAGGAAGGTGTCTCAATCTTGAGAACTGTAAGTCACTCCCTGGGGAAGGTAGCCGTTTTCTGGAACTCTTCTCCCACTGGGCCAAATGATGAAATAATTTCTTCAAGTGTGTCAGGGCAACAGATCTCCAGCAAGGGATGAAAGGGGCACTGGAGGAAGAGGGCTGGGAACTGCCTCAAGCTCTGAGTGTGCCGGCGCCCGTAACCCTTCTGTAACTGTACGGCGCTCATAGAGGAACCCTCCATCTTGTGGACAAGAAAACAGAGGCTGCTAGTTTGTGAGTCTGAGATCTTTAACCTTCCCATAGCAGCAGCTTCTCCCCTCACTGTAACCAAACACCTGGCAGAAATGATGTAAGTGGAAATGATGTAAGCGGCGCAAGGTTATTTTGACTCATGAATCAAAGGGATTCGAGGTCCCAGGGAAGATGTGATGAGTCTTGCTTAGTATATAGTGGTGGGAGAGACTTGCTCCCGTTACAATGGGCAGAATTAAGATGACAGAGGTAGCTGGAGCTAGGGGAAGGTAACCTTTAGAGGTCCAGCCCTAGTAAGCATCCAGGCCTTTACTCACTCCAGACCCCATGGCTATAACAACAGAACCACAAGCTATGGAGCAAGCGCTCAAATCAAAGCCTTTGGCAGCCATTTCAAATCCAGACTATAAAGCCACCTCTGAACACAAAACCCAGGCTTCTGCCCCTTAGTTTCCTACAAATGGAAGAGCTAGCTTAGCTCTTCCGGCTGGGAGCATAGCTGTAGAGCACATGCCTAGCGTGTTCAGTCCCCAGCATGGGGCCAAGGGTAGGGGGAGGTGCTTTTGGCAATCACAGACCCCCAAATAAAAACAAACATACAGAGGTAGAGAGATCGCTCAATGGTCAGAGCACTGGTTGCTCTTCCAGAGGAGCCAGGTTTGATTCCCAGCTCACGACCCTCTGTACCTCTGGTGCCAGGAGTTACACCTCCTTCTGCTGTCCACCAGGGTGCTTCACACACCAGGTATCCAAACATACACGCAGGCAAAACACACCCAAAATAAAAATAAGACATAACCAAAAAACCTCCACATACAGAAGGCCCACAGCCAACTGTCTTCTCTGTCTTTTCCCTTGGGCCTGACAGAAGCCAGGCTGTATTTACAGCTCTGTATTTACTATTGCCTTTATATTTTTGCTGTCACCGTGGTAGTTGTCACCGTCCCTGACTCTACTGTCCTCGGGGAAGGAAGCACTAATCTATTAGTGTTTTCCTGGCAGACTGCTTTTCTGTTTCTGATTCGGGGCTTCACCCAGACCCCTGACCCAAGTCACACTTTCAGTGTTTGTCTTGGCCCCCAGCTTCCAGAAAGAAACCCCAGATGGGGCCTGGATTCCGCGCCTGGCCCTTTTCCCACCTCAGCCTGCCAGGGCTCTTCTAGCCTTGGCTTCCCTGGCTCCTCTGCTTGTTGCCCCGTCAGGATGCCTGCTTCGTTATGAAAACGAAAGAGTCTGAAGCGCTATCACTGGGTAGGTCAAAGCAATTAGGATGGCTAGAACAGAGATGACATCTAGTCCCTTTTGTGCCTGGACACCTGTGATTCCCAGGACAGGGCAGGCAGTGGCCTTGGGTTCTAGTGACAGACAGGTTTGTCACCTCAGGGGTACAACCCATACCAACACAGCCAGCACCAATTGGTAGCTATGGGAGTTATTTTGGTGTTTGTATCTCGCTGTGTATAGCCCAGGCTGGAGTGGAATGGAGTGCTTGTGTAGACCAGACCGGTCCTGAGCTTACAGAGATCCACCCACCTCTGCCTCTGGAATGCTGGGATTAAAGGCTTGTGCCACCATACCCAGTGCACACCCAGTTGTATGTGGCGCTGGGGAATCAAACCATAGGCTTTGTACTCTTGAGCAAGCACTCTACCAGCTGAGCTACATCTCCTAACTGAGGTATTTTCCAGGCTCAGCTAGCAGCCACTTCTTCTAAGCAGTGTCAGGTACCGAATCCTCATAAAGGAACGGCGGCCTCTCTCCAGTGTGATAACAGGAGCTCGAGTTATCATTTAATCCGTGCGCCAGCCCTGTGAGGTTGGCATCTTGATTCCTATTTCACAGGTGGGGAAGCAGGGTTAGGGAGGTTAATGGCTTGCCCCAAATCACACAGCCAGTGCACAGCAGTACCAGATTTCTAGCACATTCTCAGATCTGAGACTCAGCTCTTCCAGTCCACAGCATCTCATCACCCTTCCTTAAAGAAGTGCACTTTCTCTCCCGACCACCCCCTTCCTTCTACACGGGCCTTTAGAACCAGGTCTCAGAAATGTTTCCTTGAGCGAAAACAAGCCTGAGTTACTGTGTCAGCATCCTCAGGACCCACACAAGGGCCGAGGGTCAGGCCCAGAGAACAATTCTGCCCTTGCTCTAAAGTCTCGGGGTTGCTCACTGACAGCCACCCCCACCCCATTGAAGAGCTGGTGAAACTGAACTGAAGGCTTCTAATGATCTGTGAATGTATTAATCCTACTCTCTGTTAATTAACAATATGATAAAGCCGGCATTTCGTAAGCCAGCGCTTAACACATGTTTTAGCAATTATGTACTTAGTGGTTTGGATTCGGAATGCTAATAGAATAAAATTTTAATGAAGATACAATGCTATGAAAAATTTATTGCAGATCAGGGTGCAGGTAGTATCGCTGTTCGGGGGGTGGGGGAACACTCAGTTACAAGGGCATTCCTCCTCCCTCCTCCCTCCTCCCTCCTCCCTCCTCCTCCTCCCTCCAGGTCTTCTGAGTATTTGGTATTGCTCAGCTCAGAGGGGCCAGGGATTCTGGGATAGACTGATTCTTGGCTCCCTTGAGTCTTTCATCTAAAGGCTTCTCCTTGGTCATGGCAGCTCACCTGTCACTGTAACTCCGGTTCCATGGGATCTGATACCCTCTTCTGGTTTCCTTAGGCACCAGGCACACACATGGTGCACATGCGTACTTGCAGGCAAACACTCATATGCATGAAATAAAAATAAATGAATCATTTTTTAAAAGAGCATGTATCTCCCATCTATCTTACTTAATTTTCCATAAATATAATATACAGGTACTACTATGTTAATACAGCTCATATATTATTAGTCCTACCAAAATAGGAATTTAATAGGATACATTTGCAAAGAGCCATAGTTTGAATTTCATTTATTAATAATTAAAGTCATATTTTTTAGTGAGACAAAGATGGAATATGCTGGGTTGTTTTGTGGGACGGGGGAGGCTTTAACCCTTTGTGATCCAGCTACAAGCATGGTTTGCCTCATTTCTCATGATACTGGGTTCTCAGCCAGGAGAGCTGACAAACCCACATTTCACAAGGCTCACAGATCCCAGTGGGAAGAGCACGTTCACTGTGCTAACTAAATCATGGTACTAATTTTCCAATCCCATCCTCCAATTATGCAAAGGATTCTGTTGAGACTCAGCGTGTAAATTTCCATCTTCCCCGACGTCAATCAGGTCTTCATGCAAACTAATCAAGTGTTGCATTTTTATATTTTTAACAAATGGGTTCAAAATCCACTGAAAGCTCTCTCGCTTGCTCGCTTTCGCTCTCCCTCTTGCTCTCTCTCTCGCTCTCTCTCTCTCCTTTGTAAATGAGTCTTTACGGTTCTGTTTGGAGCCTTCTAAGTGTGCAGACATAAGAGCATCAGTAGATGACCCAGTTCCATCATTCTTAACAACAAAATCATGCAACAGTGGCAATATTTCCCCAACACTGCTTTTGAGAGCGCTTCCTCTGCAGCCGCAGGTCCTGGTGCAGGACGGGTCTCTTGAGCTCATTTGGCTGCTGTTTTGCCCAGGCTCATCAGAACACACACAGTGTGGGGTGTGACGCACCTGGAGAGGCAGGTGCTAAGGTCAATGACAGAAGGGTCAGCTGTCCTCTTCCTGTTATTTCTGATGCCTTGGGGGCTGGGGTGGTGGTGCAGGCAGTGCCTTGAAGTGCCAGTCTCATCATCTCCATGACCTCTTCTGTCCCACGCGAATGGCCCAGCGTACACCTGCTGTGCTTGCTGCTACCTTGCAGTGACTAGATGTGGTGCCTGTGGGGACCTTGGTCTCATCATAGCTTCCCCCCCCCTTCAGTGGAGTATTTATAGTATCACATTTGTTTATTTGTGTATGTGTGCTACTGTGCATGTACCATGTCACTGTTGTGGAGATGAGAGGACAACTCTTGGGCATCGGTTCCCTTCTACTGTGTGGGTCCCAGGGGATGAACTCAGGTCATCAGGCATGGCTGGCAGCAGGAACCTTTACCTCTCTCCTCTGCCTTCCTTCACCAATTGATAAACTGCTACCATAAGTGTGTCTCTGACAAGGACTGTTCATACATGTGCTAAATATCTGTGAGCCAGAGCCTTGGTGGTGTGTCCAGTCTATAGTCTCAGTTTCATGAGAGGTTGAGGCAGGGGGATTGCTTGAGCCCAGCAGCAACCTAGTGAGAGCTCTATCCAATAAATAAACATACATTGCTGAAGTTTAAGTTGTTTTCAGAAGAATAGAAATGACACGTTTGGTTTCTTCGCCCTCACGGCCCAGCTCAGTCACGCACACAAGACACCAGAGCGCTACTCCAGACCTTCCTCAATTTGGAGGATGGGACCTGGACCTCAGCCTCATTTTCAAATTTATTTCCTAAGTGATTCTGATGTGGGAGTCGCTGCTTGAGAGAGTCACTCTTCCAGACCAGTGCCTCTTCGATTTTAATTTGCATAAAATCACCTGGGGAGCTGGAAGACTCTAGTTCTGTAGGGTATGGGGCCTGAGACTCTGCATTTTGCAGCAGTCTGAGCCTGAGTTGCTGCCTGAGTATCAGCAAGCAGCTACACTGCCTCCCCCCCTTTCCCCTGCAGCCTTCTCCCAGGCTTTGGGAGGGGAGCTTGGGGGGCGTGTCTACTGCCCGCCGCAGAGCTGTTACTCCAGCTGGGCTGCTGGACTCAACTTCTCAGAGAGATCTTGCTTCCAGATGTCAGGAACAGCTTCTTAACAGCCAGAAAAGTAAAACAGTCCAGACCCACCCTGTGGTAAATTGGCAAGGTAGCCTGGCCACCTGGCCACAGACTATCGAATGGAGTCTGGGGATACCGGCGGAAGTGACGCACGGGGAGAGGTGTGTCGGGCATCTTGCCAAAGCTGTCAATTGACGCTGTTCTAAAGCCCCACCACACCCCCACACCCCCGGCTTGTTATAAAGTACAGAGAGAGTTTGTGGCAGCACTTGCAAAGCTGCTTCCAAGTAGTGGGCTTTCCTGAAGTTTGGAGCTTTATCTGTGGTCAGTAACTTCCCAGGGACATGTCAGAAGAGTAGTTGGCATGCTGAGGAGACAGAGAAGGTAACAGCCAGGCTAGTGTGACTTCACCCAGTTTGGCCACTGCTGGATTTGATACTCAGAGACTACTGGATAGCTTTTTGTTTCTCTAAAGGCAGGGGGAGGGGTGGCAGAGACAGGGTATCTTTGTGTATAGTCTTGGGAGTTTGGGAATTTGCTTTGTAAACCAGACTGGCCTCGAACTCAGAGATCTGCCTACCTCTGCCTCTGGAGTGCTGGCATTTTAAAGGCATATGCTGCTATTGCCCAGCATATCAGGATCCTTTAAACTCCCAATGTGTCCTAGAAGTCAAGGGTGCTCATGTACCTCTTTGAGTCCTGAATCTTGTTCCCACTGTGATAGCCAGTAAAGCCAGGTAGCCACCTCCCTCAGGAAGGGGCAAAGGCAAGGGTAGGCTCATTAAAGATAGAGGTTGGTGCAGGCTAGGGGCTGTATCAAGACTCGTTTGATTGCTGGTAGGAGGGGGCTAGCCTCTCATAAGTAGATCGTTGTAAACCTCCATCCTGGGTAATGGGTGGATTTTGTTATTTCTGTTTCTCAGAGGAAGTGTCTGACAGTCAAAGTGGTGAAAACGCTTGCGTGGATCAAAGATGGATCTCACTTATATCTGCCAGGCTCCAGAGTCTAAGCCCCACCCCACCTTGCCTTGTTGAGGGGTCACTAAATATACTGAAACCCCCATACTTAAGTTTTTCACTGGCTCCATGAGGCTGGAGGATGACTCTGGAGAGATGACAGATAGGACGCCCACTCAGACATCTCCCATAAAGAAAGGATTCCAGCAGCCCCGCTTCCTCCATGGTCAGGAAGCCCTGAGTCTGAGAAGCCTGGATGGCCCCACTCCTGCCATGTGGAGCCTGCACAGACCTCCCCAGGCACCTCAGATCCCGAGCAGGCCCCAGGCTGAGGCAGCACATCCTCTTGTCCTTGCCACAGCTGCGTGCGACCTCAGCCTCCTCCCTGCTGGGCGCACACTGCAGCCCTGGCACCTTCTCCCGGGGTCCTGATCCGAGCCAGTTGTCTAGCGATTTAATTTGGTGAATTTACCACTGCGTCCCAGAGTTTATATTGGCACTTAACAGCAGTAATATGTGTCTCTCTCGCCAAGAACTGACTATTTTCCCCAACCAAGATGGAACACCATGCACAAAAAAATAGGTTTGTGAGCTAATCTGTTGCCCTGACAAGTGTCATTCACCGAGTCGCGGCTATGGAGCGCACTCAGAATTAAATGAGGTTGGGGTTGTCTGGCCTGGACCACAGGTGCCTTTTCCCTCTCGGTTAACAAGAGTCTGAATGAGGCACCCTTCCCCGCAGCCTCTGGCGCTTTCAAATCACACCATCAGTATTCATGACAGAGCCCACAGAAAAAAGCGATCTGGGGCTGGTTGGAGGTCTCTCCCATCTCCTTCTGCCTCTTCTCGGTCTCTTTCCTAACCTCCCCCTGGCCCCTATCTCTCTGTCCTTCCTCCTAGAATATACAGCTCTTTACACTTGTGTAATTAATTTCACAGGCCCAAGTGGATGCCCCCACCAGTTTAAAAAGAAAGAAAAGGTTTCTCCTGCTGCCCCATGCCAGTTCTGAAATTCTGAAGTAGAACTTAATTACTGCATTTAGTAAGCCAAGGTGTCCACCCATAGGAATAGAAGCAAGATCTACCCTTTACACATTAGTGTAAATGGGGTTTTTTGTTTGTTTGGTTGGTTGGTTGGTTAGTTGGTTGGTTGATTTACAGAACTATATCACCAGAACTTTATTTTGAGATGGTCTCACCAAATTAAGCAGGCTGACGTTGAACTCACACATTAGCTAAGGCAGATCTTAGACTTGGGATTCTTCTGCCTCAGATCCCCAAGGAGCTGAGATTACAGGCTTCTACCAGGACAGCCTGGGAACCTGGCTGTTGCTGTTGCTGTTGCCCTGATCTCCTGGCCTGTATGTAAATCAGAAGTGTCTTCCCATGAGCTCGCAGGCTGGAGCAAAGGGTGCTTGCTTTGCATGAGGACTTGGATTGGAATCCAGGTATACCTACAGTGTAATATCAGCACTGGGTGGGCATGGGGATGGGGATAGGGGAATCCTGAGAGCCTAATCGCCCGCCAGACAGCCTAGCCAACCTGTGAGCTTCCAGGTCAGTGAGAAACTGTGCCCCAAGGCAAAGACCAGTGATCACTGAAGGGGAAAGATACTTGGCTCTGGCTTCCCGTGTGTGTGCACAGACTCATGGCCCCACACTCCCATGTATACACAACACACATAAAAATGAAGCTAGGGGGCTGGAGAGATGGCTCAGAGGTTAAGAGCACTGACTGCTCTCCCAAAGGTCCTGAGTTCAAGTCCCAGCAACCACATGGTGGCTCACAACCACCCGTAATGAGATCTGACGCCCTCTTCTGGTGTGTCTAAAAGACAGCTACAGTGTACTTACATATAATAAACAAATAAATAAATAAATAAATAAATAAATAAATAAATAAGCTAGGAAGATTACTCTCAATATAGTCTCTATGTATAAGCATAAGGAATAGATCAGAACCCCCAAAACTCACATACTATACCAGGCATAATGATGCATGCTCGTAGTCCCTGCTGGGGAGTGGGATGACGGAGATCCCAGACCTACATTGGCCAGGCAGCCTAGCCAAAGTGAGAAACTTCAGATTCACTGAAAGACCCTTCTCAGAAAATAAAGATCAAGGAAGGACAGTTAACATCAGCCTCTGGCACACATACAGCCACATCCACACATGTCACAAATACCCACGTGCAAACACACACACACACACAAAAAAATTATTGCTTGGCATCTGGGCACTGGAAGGTAGAATCCTGAACATTTCTATTTACTTTGGAAAGTTCTAGATTCTTTTCTTGGCTTGGCTTGAATTGGGAAGCATAAGACAGAGTCAGACATGTGTGGGCATCTGAACTTCAGAGACCTGGTAAACATGCAGATGCCCAAACTACAACACAACAACCCAGTTAGGAGGTGGGGCGGGGGTGTCTTTTTAAAGCTTCTCCCCTACAGGAGACTCAGGCAGGGCCACCAGAACATGGGTTTAGGGACAGGGTGAGTAGCTCTCCCCTATTCAGTTCTTGGTCTAGGGGTATCTGTACACACTCGGGTTACAGAGGCTATAATGAAAAAACTAAGTTACATCTAAATCCTCGAAGTATTCTTGCAGATTCACAGTTACCACCTGACTTACAAAAGTCTCGCTTCACATTTCAAGGTCAGATGTTGACCTGAGCATCCTCCAGCCTGAGAGGAAACAAAAGCACCTTTCCAGCTGAGAAACTGACTCCCTTCTGGCAAACACCACCCATGTAACTTAATATCAGTTTGGGGGATTCGGTCTTATGCTGTTCAGTGACACTAGACTGGGAATCTGATGGTGTTGTTTTCTGCTGTCTGCTTCCCCTTCCCAGCCTCAGCCCCCAGAGGTGGCTAGAGAGACGCAGGTGTGAGCTGGCTCGCCAGGTCCCTCTCCCCTCCTGATTAAGTGGTGTGAGGGAATAAGGGAGACTGAGCCGACTCACACCGATCTGCACCTTGCCTGCACGCCAGCCACTTGTAATTCCCTACAGCCCTAGCCGGCTCTGTAAAGCAGAAAGAAATATGACCAGGCAAGTTGAGAAAATAAATTAAACTAAGTGTCAACTTTTCTTGTTTCTCTCCTCATTATTAAGAGATGGAATGGGGCTCGTTTATCAAGCAGGGGGAGAAATTAATTGACACGGCTTTAATATCATGATGTCTGGCGTGTCTGGTCACATTCCTTCATTTTGGGGGGAAAGGCATTTTATTATAGTTTACAGCAACCAGCTGCCAACTACTGGTGTAAATGAGGAAGCAGGTGCGTGAAGGATGCCACATTGGAGGGACCGTGACACCACCCTGAGGGAGATACGCCAGGGAAGAGGAAGGACATAGAGAAGAGAGAGAGAGAAAGCTGCCTGCAGGCCTTTGCAATCTGTCACAAGCTTCTTTGGAAACTTTAGGGATTTGAAGTGGGGGTGATGGTAGCCCCTGCCTCTGATGGACCCCCTGGACCAGAAAAAGCAGTCTTTGTTCTGAGTCACGGCATCCAGAGGCTCAGTCCTGTGGCTAGTGTGAGCCAGGGTGCCTGCTCTGTTCTTTGTTCTTAATAAGACCAGAGAAGGGAGTTTATTCCCGTCTGTCTCCCAGGGCAGCTGACTCATGGAGAACCAGGCGTCCGACTTGGTGTAGCACAGCCTCACTTTAGGAAGGTCTGTGGTTGGGATCTGGAAGAAGTCAAAGCCCTTCACCCTGTACCCATTACAGGGTTGACTGACTCAGGAGACACTTGGGTTATTTTCCCACATTCCTGGTGATGAATCGCTGAAGCCTCCCCGATGTGCCTTTCTGGCCAAGAAATCAGGATCAGAGAGCATAGGAGGGAAGCAAGCATAGCGCTGCCTCTGCTGGGCCTCTCCCCATGCTGCCGGGCCTCTCCCCATGCAGGGTGTTTTTAGGATGAGAGGCTCTTCCCCAGTTGCAGAACAGGTTTGGAGTGGCCCACCAGGAAGGAAGTACTATACTGGCCACAGGGTCCCTGTCAGTAAAGTGGAGATGACCCCTCCTCCTTTCCCCAGGTGGGTATGGTACAGACTGAGGCTGTCCATCAAGCATCCATAAGCTTATCCTGTCTTGTGTATTACGACTTTTCATGGGGACTGAGCCCAAGAACACACTAAACATCCTAAGAAGGACTCTGTCTGCCTAGCCATAGCCTCAGTCCCAGGATTATTATATAGAATGCAGGCAGACCCTTAGTAATCACTTTGATATCGTGTATGAGCTGTAACTGAGGGAGCCCCTCCTGTCCCTGGCTGGTGGGAAACGGCCTTACTGCTCTAGTGAAGTACATATTAGCAGCCAAGGCTGAAAATGAACCCAGGCCAGTGTCAGCTCAGCCCTTGCACAGTACCTAATGTCCACGACACCCTGATGGCTTTCCCAGACGGAATTTCATTAAGGGTGTCTTACAGTGACCATGCACCCTGTATGACAATCAATAACCAGAAACATATGGTTTCTCTTGGAACAGCAGTCCAATGTCCTCCTCCCCACCCGCCCATCACCCATCCCTAAGAACTGGTGTTCACCGGGCAAACCCAGGGCACACAGGGTACCTCGCAGCCCCACTGAGCAGTTCTTTGTACTCTCCCCCTCAGACCTTCTTCATATGGGACCTCAAGACAGTTGCCATACACACTTTAGCCCATGTAGTGGGCAGGGGATAGAAGATGTCCCTGGGCCAGCTTAGGCTAGCATATGTGATGCATATGTAAGGGTCCTCTCTGAGCTAAATACCCACCAGAATCCATCTTTGAACACTGATCCAGGGAAGTCATTGATCTCCAAAGCATGGGGTGGGTTAAGAAAGCCAACCCAGAGCTGGGCAGAGCTGCCGAGTGCAGTGACTGCGGAGCCTGACCTGCCACCCTCCTGATTGCCTGGGGGAGCAGGCATTTCAAACTGGAAAGCCCTCACCACACCCATACCTAAGAGGTTCCTGTTTGTGTTTGTGCTGAAGTTGGCTCTTTTCTCCCTCCCACCTCTGAATATTCTTGCATACACATACCTTAAATTTTCCCTGAGACACATACTATAAATTAGACAATTTAAAGTTTTCTCCTTCCGTTTTTTTTTTTTTCTCCGTTAGCCACAGTTTTTTTTCTCTCGTTAATCTCTGACTTTCGCCAGTTGACACATTTGTGGTGGCTATTTAATGGTCGATGGCCAATAAGATAAGAGAAGAAACTTATTTCTAAGGCTAGGTGGCAGCTGTTCCTAGCTTCTCCTCCCTAGTACCCCACCCTCAAATACTCCTAAGTGCTTTGGTGGCCGTGTTTAAAGCGGGTCATTTTAATTCTGAGCCATCTTGTTTTCACATTTCCATTCTCTTTGCCTGTCTTTTATAGCCTTGTATTATTCCGATGAATATTCAGTTTTGCTTGTTTGAACAAAAGAGGGAGAAAAGGTTTGACTGTTAAATGCTTCCCTCTTAAGTGGGCCTTGACTTGTTAGTTTCCAATAATAGCTTCATTCAAGAGAATGCTCCAGTTTCAGTAAATGCAACCTGCCCACTGCTACCCTACTTACGCCCATTCTGAAAGCCCTTTGTCTGGAGCGAACCATCTTGCCACTGTCTCTGTCCCCGTTTTGTGGGCTCCTGGAGCCCCCTCGGAAGTGTAGGGTGCACTTAAGGCTTTTGGAGATGGGGCAGGGGACATTCTACAGTTGCCGTGCAAGCTTCCACCCTGGGTTCTTCTCTGTTATTAGTGGTGGCTGGACTAAATTTAAACACCTAGGGAGGGGTCGTTCCTTCCCTCAGCAAGGGAAATGAGATAGAGAGCAGGGCTGCTCACAAGGGCCCTGATAGAGTGCAGGCTCTTGTGAACTCAGTCAGACAGAAGCCAGGCCCTAGTGGAGACCAGCTCAGAAGCCCATTTTTTCTTTTGAGAGAAAAGCAAAGGGACTCTCAGGGTTCTAGGCAGAGGGGGCCATAGTTCATTGTTTGGCCTTTTGTTGTTGTTGTTGTTGTTGTTACTGCTGTTTTTGTGTTATTAGGAGTGTGTAGTAGCCAGGCGGGGTGCTGCACGCCTTTAATCCCAGCACTTGAGAGGCAGAGGCAGGTGGATTTCTGAGTTCGAGGCCAGCCTGGTCTACAAAGTGAGTTCCAGGACAGCCTGGGCTATACAGAGAAACCCTGTCTCAAAAAAAAAAAAAAAGTGTGTAGTAAAGGGGAGGTCAAAGGTTGACAATTCTGTTCTTCCTCTCTCTACTTTATCTAGGCAGGCAGGCAGGCAGACAGACAAACAGATCTCTCAGTGATGGTGGTTGTTCACCGACTGGTCATAGTGACTTGGCTGGCAAGCCCCCAAGAATCCACCTGTCTCTGTCCTCTTCCTTGGCACACAGGTGGATGTACACCGCCAAAACCCAGGTTTCACGTGAACGCTGGAGATCTGAACTCATGTTACACCCCGAGCAACCCCCAGCCTTTTGGTCTCTGCTTTTGAATAAGGATAATAAGGTTCTCTTATCCATCTTCATGCCTCAATTTGATAGGCCTTTGTGGGACGTGGTTTTTGGTTTTCCTTTGAGAAAATAAAGGGTGACTTCTCTTTGCCTCCTGCCTCCCAGGCTCCACCCCCTCCGACCCTCCCAAGCTCCGTGGAGGCTGCTTTATCCAGCAGGTTGTTATGAAAGCCTTTGATGCCAATTGCACTAAGCAGAGGGAGGAGGACAAGTGCTATATATGGCTGTGCTTACAAAAAAATACCTAGAAGGGATCGTTGCATGGTTCTCAACCTGGGAGTCTTGACCCCTCCGCGGTCACGTAGCAGATATTTACATTATGGTTCATACCAGTGGTAAGATGACAGTTATAAAGTAGCAATGAAATAATTAGGATTGAGGGTCACCACAACAATAGCTATGATTGAGAGCCATTGACAGCCAGAAAGAAGTGGAGGTTTCCAGCGCTGGAAAGGGCTGCTGTTTAGTGGGTAGCAACTTAAGTTTGGGATGGCGAACAGGTTCCAGAGATGAGTGGTGTGGTAATGGCTTCTTAGCTGTGCCACTGCCTTTCATGCCGCTGGGCTATGCATGTGTTGTGTATAGTATAGTGTATGTGCACATACATGCATGCATGCATGCATACATACATACATACATATTTTACTTCAAAAGAAAGTTATAATGCCCAGAGTGAGTTTCCCCATTCATTGCCTGTCCCTCTCAAATTCCAAATTCCATTATTTCTGCCTTCACCCAGCGGCTTAATCTACTTGGGGAAGAGGACGCCGTTTGCCGGTGGGTTACTAATTCATTGGAAATGATAATGCACCTGTGAGATAAAAATGATTATATGTTGAGAAATAACACTTATTGATAATTAAGTGTTTCGTTGCTTCTTTGCTTCCCCAGATGGAATAAATAAATATTTTAGACATAATCAAGTTTGTTTTCTCTGTTTGGGCCAAACAGACAGGGATGTTGAAGAGATATAGATTCTTAAAAGAATGCAAATGAGTCTTAACACCACTGAGTCGTGACACAGCCAGAGTGTAGAGGCTTTGAACCCAGGCTCTCTTCCTTTAGTCAGGAGAACCTTTTTTTTTTTTTTTAAAGGGACCTTATTTTTATTTCACATGTTATGCATATTTTTGCCATTTGTATGCAGAGCCAACAGAGTCCATAAAAGAGCATCCAATCCCCTGGAACTGGAGTTACAAATGGTGTCAAGCCATCACTGGGGTGCTGGGAATTGAACCTATGACCTCTGAGAGAGTAGCAATACTTAATCAATCAATCTCTTCAGCCCCAGGAAAAAAATATATTTATTTGTGATACACCCATTTCGAGTCCTGTGGCGCTAGGGAAGGGGGACCATGAAGGAGAGTTCAGAGGCAGAATCCAAAATTATGCCAAGAGCCCTCTGGATCCTTTACAACCATCATCTGCGTTTTAATCTCCACTTCTTAGCTGACCACCTCCGTCCTGTCTCTGCCTGGTAGCCCAGCACAGGTCTCAGTAACAGCTACTTGAAGCCATTGACTCCCACAGTGGACTGGGAATTAAGAGGCTACAGACGCAACTTCAGTGGCAAGGCTCCATCCACCGTTGCCTCTTTCTCTGGTCAAGTGTGAATAAGCTGAACCACTAGGGGCCTCCTAACCTTTGGGTGTCCTCTGCCTCCTGGAATGTCACTTGCTTTGCCTTCTTTCCTCATAGTTTGCGTGGATTCTGCTCACTCATCTACACTAGAGCCTTCTGTTCAGAGCACTGTGGTTGGCAAGTCAGCAACCTGCGTGGGGGAGGGATATGGTCCCATTCTGCAGAGACAGCAGAAACCTGACCCTTCACTGTGTGACTGTCCTGTGACTGCCATGACAAAATATCACACGCTTTGGAGGCTTCAAACTGCAGCAGTCAGTTTTCTGCTGTGCTGGAGGTAGGGGGCTGCACCCCCCCCCACACACACACACACACAGTTGGAGGTGACCGTTTGTTGGCATGTGGTGGTTGGTTGTGGCTGTATCACTTGTACCATGCCTGCATCTGTCCTTCCTTGGCCTTTTCTCTGTCTCTCTCCCCATCTGCTGCTGCTTATGAAGATGCGAGCTGCTCAGCTAGGAAACGTTCCCAAATCATGTTTGCAAAAGCACTTTCTCCAGGGTTTCCAGTGTAGGTAACTCTTGAGCCTACAGAGTCACTCTAATTAGCAGTGAGGTAAAACATAACAGCAGCAGGAAACCCTAGCTCCTTGGACCTTGTTTTACTTGCAAGGATGCTCAGGTGGGTCCAGGCCAGAGGGTGTTTGCCTTCACAGGCTATGAGCCAGCAGCTGGAAGCAAGAGACAGATAGAGCAAGGTCTGCTCAGGCAGGAGGCTGTTTCTGAAGGATCCTTCAATTCTAGAGAGAGAGATTTTTTTTTTAAGTCTTGTTGGTCTAAGACACGGTGCAGGATGGAATTGGGAAGAGTTGGTATAGAAGTTAAGACCAGAAGAGTCCAGAGGCAAAATCCTAACTCCGATGGAGTAATGAAATGTGTAGATCTTGAGGCATGGAACAAGCCTGATCCATCGTTCTCTGAGCATATAGTGTTTTTGAGGTGCTATTTCATCCCAGGGACCCACAGAGAGCAAGGTCCCCGCCCTATACTAGTCCAGAATATGCCTGGCTTAAAGTCAGTGCTGGCTCCTCCTCTCAGTGACCTCCCTGCACTTACCCACCCTGGAGGCCTTCAGAGAGGTTCTGGGGTCTTTGTCCCTTCTTATAGAGTCCAGTCGAATCGGAGTCCTAGAGTCACAGCAGGAAAAAGGTCAACTCTTGAGATGTAGGTTCCTGCTTGTGCTGCAGGGTGGGATGCAAAGGAAGCTTAACTTGATTGTTCGAAGGCTTCTCCCAACCTGAAAGAGGATGATGAGCTAGCATCCTTAGGAAAAGGAAAAGGATGGTGATGCTCCTGCGAAAAGGAGAAGACAGCAATTACACACCCGAGAGGCCAAAAGAGAAATGTGTAGGGCGCTGGGTATGGCTGTCCTCAACCTAGCAAGTGAGGAATGGGGCTAAGGGCCAAGGACAAGGGGACACCCAAAGAGGGGTCAGAAAGCTCTGTAGGTTCTCTCCAGGAACACAGCTTGGGAGGTGTGAGCTGTGAGAGGGGCTGTGGTTGAGCATCCGTTAGCTCATGTGTGCCATCTGCTGCAGGTCTCAGCTTACCGAGGACCCAACTTTTACTGAGATGCTGTGGAAACTTACCAGTTCGAACCCCTGTGCAGACATTTGTGTCCTCTCTAGAGCCTGTCAGACACCTGCCTCATATGCCTATGATGTATTAGGCTCTGTGTGCTGGGGGAGACCAGGAGCTCAGGATTCCACACATGGTAACAAATGAAGCAACCTGATGATCACGATTGCATTTGTGTGGTGGACCTGGTCCTCTGTTTGACTGGAGGTTGTTGGAGAACAGGGAAAGACCTTCATTTTCCTAAAGAATCTTCTAGAACCTGCTGTGGAAACTAATGTGTCAGCTCTGTATATCTGCGCTGTTTCCCTACTAGCCCTCGGGAAGTGAGCTAGAAGGGACCCGAGAGAGTCTCTTTTTTACCTTGGGTGGCTGAGCCTCAAAACAGATGGAGAAACTGAAAAAGGCTACATCTATCTCTTATCTGTTTGATAGGAAACACTGATAACCATATTGCAAAAACAGCCAGTCAGATATTATCTTACTATGCTTTGCATTTGGCCCATTCATGTCTTTGGGGGCAAAGTCTGTCTTATTTGGGGCTGCTGTGAGAAAATGCCATAACTTGTAAACAACAAGTCTCTTAGAGTTTTGGAAGCAAGCTATCAGAACCAACATCCTAGGGAGGTCCCTTTACAGGGCTGCAGAAAGACACCTTATTGTAGCCTGACTGGGCAGGAGAGGGGAACAAAGCAAGGGTGTCATCCTCACCTTCCAGACTTCACTTCCCAAAGCAACATGCAACACACACACACACACACACACACACACACACCAGTCCATAGCAGAGCCCTGGGAGTCTTGATCTGGGGGACCTGGCATCTGCTTATACTACCTTCACTTCCAAGTGCAAAGCATGAGGTCCAGAGAACAGAAGGTGGTCTCCAGGTCATGCCCAGACAAGACTATAACCAGGCCCCTGCGTTATCAGCATCTCTCCATCTCTACCTACCTAGGTCCCCTTATACATTAGTGCCAACGTGACAGCCAGGCTCAATGCAAAGTGGCAGAGCCACCATGTGTGGGCCCACGTGGTACCCTGGTGCTTACTGAGCATCCTCGCAGATGGGGACTCATACTGGGAACGCTGTTGGGGACGGAAAGAGAAGAAAGGAAGGGGCAGGAGGGTGGAGAGAGGCACGCAGGATGCTGATCGGCGGTCATCTGCCAAAATTCTTTAGTGCAGCTTGTCTACTAAAGCCAGTCTCCAGCCGAGCAAATACAGTGGATAGCTGACGGGCTGACAGCAGGCATCAGACAGTCTTAAACTGCCCCAAATCCACAGCGTGTTTGAAGCGGCAGCAGCAAAGAGATGCCCGCACAGAACAGAGGCCTGCAACTTTTAATAGTTCCTTCCAGGCCTCAGGATGTCCTGATGAGGTATTAGAGGAAGTCATTCAGGAAGAAAAGGACCAATAACCGCCTCCGCGTGGAGGCCGACCCGAGGGCTAGCCATCGAAGCTCACAGAAAGGGCCAGTGCGACCCCGCAGTGATCCAAGAGGCTCTCTGCAGCCCACCAGCCTGCCTCCACACAGAGCCAGCAGGCTCTGACCCTTGTAAA
The DNA here is from genome assembly GCA_902729485.2 of Mus minutoides. Classification (NCBI taxonomy): domain Eukaryota; kingdom Metazoa; phylum Chordata; class Mammalia; order Rodentia; family Muridae; genus Mus; species Mus minutoides. The sequence continues at coordinate 193,510 of CACVCL010026685.1, forward strand.
TAACAGACAAGTAAATTTCTTGTTTGCTTCTGGGCAAATGTAAGCCACAGGGAGCCTGCTGCATGTGGGTGGACTCCTGACTGGTGCCTGCTGTTGGAAGGGTGTTAAGTATAAACTGGAATCACTGCCTAGACCACAACATCCCCATTCCCCCTCCCACCCCCAACCCCACCCCACCCCCAAACCCCTGCCTGTTTGGAAGCTGTCCTGACTGCAGACCACCCTGCCTACCCTGCAGGAACCAAACTCACTCCTCCTCTCTTTCTCCTTCCTTTAGGGTTTGGCTTTGTCACCTTTGAGAATGAAGACGTTGTGGAGAAAGTCTGTGAGATTCATTTCCATGAAATCAATAATAAAATGGTAAGTCTGGAGGGGTTGTCCAGTGGGGGACAGTGGGATTGAGTTGCTACAGCATACACGTCATGCAGGCCATAGATAGAGGTATGTGGACCAGGCTCTCAAAGTCCAGAGACAGGCAGATCTTTGTGAGTTAGAGGCCAAGTTGGTCTACATAGCGAGTTCCAGGACAATCAAAGCTAGGTAGAGAGACCCTATTTCAAGAAACCAAACGAACAAAGTCAGAAATAGGCTGGGGAGATAGCTCACACTCAAGTGTTTGTTTGCAAGTCTGAGAACATGTTTGATCTTCAGATGCCCTTTAAAACACATGGGGTCAAAAAAACCAACCAACCAAACAAATAAATAGCACTCAGGAGGCAGAGGCAGGCAGATTTCTGAGTTCGAGGCCAGCCTGGTCTACAGAGTGAGTTCCAGGACAGCCAGGGCTATACAGAGAAACCCTGTCTCGAAAAACAAACAAACAAAAAAAAACAAAACAAAACAAAAAAAAAACACCTGGGGTATGGTAGTGTGCTCTTCTAACCCCCAGCCCTGGAGGAGTGGATGGGTGTAGGCTGATGCCAGCCAGCCTATCCTAGTTACTGAGTTCCAGGGCAGTGGGACTGTTGGGTAGAGGGGCCAGGTGGTACATCTGAGGAAGAACACCAAACGTCATCTTCTGGCTTGCACACGTGTGCACCCTCCATACACAGGCTTACACGTTACCATTTGCACACACATACACAAAGAATTAATAAAAATCCAAAAGCTAAATAGGAAGTGTTCGGGCCTGTCTCAAAAATTAAAAGAAAAAAAAAATGACCAGTGTTTAAAGCTGTTCATTTGGCCATTACAACCACTCGGGGTTGTAAACATGTCCGTAGGCCATACTTTTGTGAATTTCATACAAGCAGATCATGGTCCCCTCTCTCCTTTCCTCCAACACAGAATCCAACTTGCAGGGCAAGCACTCCATATTTTGCTACACATCTCGCTGTCTTATATTTCAACCATTTAATAACATAAAAGAGCATTTTCAAATCTTAGGCCTTACCAAAAAAAAAAACAGATAAAAGGCTAGCATGCTGGATCTGATCCTCAGTGGATTTTACAGCTTCCTAATTCTAGCTCTCTCCTCTCTCTCTCTCTCTCTCTCTCTCTCTCTCTCTCTCTCTCTCTCTCTCTCTCTCTCTCTCTCAGATAGGGTCTCACTGTATACTGTAGTTGTAGTTGGCTTCAGACTTACAAAGATACTTCTGCCTCTGTCTCCACCAGGATTGAAGTTGTGAGCCACCACACACATCCTCCTGCCATGCTTTTGATGGAAGGCCCTTGAGCAGATCTTAGATAGGAGATTTGACAAACTGCTTTTCTTTCTGCCTTCATAATCTGCTGCCTCCTTCCCTCTCATAGCTGCTCCTCCTGGTGGAATAAGAAGAGCCCGAGGGAGACTGCCCACAGAAGTGGCCACCAGAGGGTGCCATGCCCTGTGTGGTGTTTGCCTGCTCTTTTTCCTATCCCACCCTCCTCTCAAGTTACTTGAGTAGGGGGTGACAAACCCTTTCTTTGTTGGTTTGAGAGAGACAGAGAGGGGGGGGGAGAGGAGAGAGAGAGGAGAGAGAGCCAGAGCAAGCTCAGCGGTGTGTCTGGATCCTCGAAAGGTCCCCCAGAGCACACACATTTTGGTTGGCCAGCAAAGCCACCATCCCAGAGAAAAGAGGTTGGGAGGTCAAATTTGGGCTTCGATCACAGCTGTGACTTTGATATTTTTTCCCCTTTGTCAAAACATTCCTTGCTTCGGAAATATGCATTCAGATATGCATTGTATATTGGTCTGATATGTGTTCACCAACTTTAGATTCAATAATAGAGCTTTTAGTGTGGATAAGATCAAAGCAATCTGCTTAGCATGTGGTGCTGCAGGCTTGATTCAATATTTGACTTGCTAATTTTTTCCCAGGGCACTAAAATAATATTGTTCATATTGTTCCTAGCCATCGTATGCATCCGAAATGAAAATAGTCTTTCTTTGCATAGTGTATGTTGGAGGCATCTGCATAGGCAGTAAAGGAGTTTGCGGGAGACAGATGAAGATCAGCACAGGTTCCTATGTGGACTTTGTCCTCCAAATGCTATTGCCTTCCAGTCGGCACTTCCTTTCCCACCTTAGGTCCCTGTTTGCTATTTTCTAAACTAAAGAGGTGGAGAACCTGTACCTGTGCACCGATGCCTTGTTTAGCCTCTCGGAGCTCGCTGTTGACAGGCTCTGAGAAGAAAGGTTGTTGGACCTCAGGGAGTAGAAGAGGCAGCAGAGGATGCAGGCGGGTACCATTTCTGCATTCCTTCAGTTTCTCCAGGAAGGGCACAGTGCAGGCAAGAGATGAGTCCCAGTGTGACAGTGGGCAGACTTTGACATAAGCCTATGATACAGGATGGGAAAGGCTTTATCATCCTCTGTCTCAGAAGAGGAAACGAGGTCCTGGGATTAGCCCCAGGGCTACCCATCATGAAGGAGCAGGGTTTTGAGTTTCCTGGCTGCTCAGTGAGCTGTTTCAGACCCTTGTCTGAGCTTGGGGTGAGAGAGTAAGGCCCGCCGGGCAGTGGTGGCGCACGCCTTTAATCCCAGCGATTGGCAGGTAGAGGCAGGTGGATTTCTGAGTTTGAGGACAGCCTGGTCTACAAAGTGAGTTCCAGGACAGCCAGGGCTACACAGAGAAACCCTGTCTCGAAAAAAAAGAAAAAGAAAAAGAAAGAAAGAAAAGAAAAGAAAAAGAAAGAAAAAAGAAAGAGAAACACCCCCCCCAGGTGACCAAAGGAGTGGAATACAGACATGTTGGATGAAAGAGAGATGCTGTCTAGGAGCCAGAGATGCTGCCAGCCATTTCCTGGGCCTCCCCCGTGTCTCAGAGCCACTCTGTATGCAGGTGCTGCTGACTCAATGGCTAAAATTCCTATTTTCCTTTCATCTGGGACTGTGCTTGTTCTGTAAGCAATAAGCAAAATCGGAAGCAGACAGAGATGGAAAAGGCATAAGGACAGAAGAGTTCAGATACAGACTTTGAGGTGTCAATGGAAGTTTTTAGCCTAGACCTGCCCAGAGGAGAAATCAGAGGTTCTGGGGAGCAGGGACAGAGGGAAGTCACTGAACCCCAGCTAACAGAGCTAAGACTGCCACTTCCCTGGTTGTTGCTGGCATGGGCACAGGGCATCCATCACACAGTGTTTGCCTCATGGCAGAGGTGTCATGATCCTGAAAGCCCTGCCTTCAGACTGCTCTGAAGAAAGCTATAATTTTAAGGGGGTGGGGGTTGGCAGAGAAGGCTGTAGCCTGAGTTGCTTTTGGATTCACCAAGACAGGAAATGCATTTAAACTGTGCTGTGGAGAGAATTTGAATGAGACACTCAGGAAGACCTCTAAACCCAGTCAGATGCTAAAAGGAACATAGGAGGGTTGGCTTTTCTGGGCTATGAAATTGGAGAGGACAGCCCTCCAACCTTTATCATGGCCCCGTAGTGGACTTGGGCATCCACTTTCTCACATTCGAAGATCTGATGGCTCTCAGCCTTGAATCACAGAGGTGGGACTTGAATCCAGGACCCCTGGCTCAATGGTGTGCACCTGACATTCATCAGACTTAATTAGTAACTGTAGAGTGATTAAAGGAGCCAACCGCCCGACTCAAAGGCATCCGTAGTCCTCCTGACTCAAAGGCATCCGTAGTCCTCCAAGCTTTTCCTTCTCTAATTTAGCTAGTGATTCTCGTGAGCTTTTATAAAAGCTCTTCAGTGCCTGGTGGTGGTGGCGCACGCCTTTAATCCCAGCATTCAGGAGGCAGAGGCAGGTGGTTCTCTGAGTTAGAGACCAGTCTAGACTACAGAGTGAGTTCCAGGACATCAAGGGCTACACAGAGAAATCCTGTCTTAAACACACACACACATATATGCATACATACATACATACATACATACATACATACATACATAACTCTTCAGCATCTTGGAGCTAGAACAGGCTAGAAGGCCCAAGAAAGAACATCATACAACAGCTTCCTGTATATCAGTTTCTTGAAAACTTGAAGAAATTTGCCTCTAGGGTGAGGTCGGGTAGAAGTCTGGGCAGGAAGTCTGTCTACATGGCACTTTCTGTTATAGGTTGCAGCAGCTAACATTTTAGAATGTAGACATTTTGATTGCTAGACACTTGCTTGGTACATCTTGCCTGACCTGATTGTCACACACCTTCTAGTATTAGAAAAGATATCAAACCATTTTCCCCACTTTAAAGACAGGCAAGGCAGAGATGAAGCAACTTGCCCAAGACCACACAGTCAGCAAGTGGCAGTCCCGGAATTCAGGACCAGAAAGCTGCACTCCTGAGCTCATGGTTGAACCACGAGACTGGCCTTCCTCTGTAGACCAAGAAGGACTGTCTGTGATGAGCCGGGCAGTGGGGCCACTTGGGAGGCACAGGCAGGAGGATTTCTGTGTTCAAGCCAGCCTGGTCTTGTACTGGGCTATACAGAGAAAACTTGTCTCAAAAAAACAAAACAAAACAGAAAGGACTGTGATGATGGGCTTGCTGGCATATAAGGCTACCCATGGCCACAGAGCATCTTTTCCCCCTCAGCCCATGTAGTTTCTTGATCTCCTAATTGATTCCCAGCTAAGGAAGAGGAATGAGTTTAGGCTTAGGGGTCCTGGTCAGCCATCAGTCTAGGCCTCTCTTCCCTTGATCTTTGAGGCACGGTAGAGAGCTGGCTGCCACTCAAGCTAAAGTTCCAACCCACAAGATCTGAGACTCAGCCCAAACCAGAACAAATGCAGATGCGCCTGTCAGTAAACACACAAATGCAGGCACCGAGCAACTTCGTGATCCTCCTCTCTGGCCACTCTGCAAACTCCAGCTCTGATGCAGCTAATAACGCCTCCCATGGTGGCTTGCCCCTGATTGAAACAGCCCCAGAGCAGCAGGGACACTTGCTTGATTAGTCAGTCACCAGAGCCCAGCCTGCAAGCAGCCTCCCGATGTGCCAAGCAGCCACAGGGAAGGAGGCGAGAATTAACCCAGCTTCTGGGTTCATCAGAGGCTGGGCGCAGCCCCTATCTCAAAATTCTGTCGGGAGATGTTGGTACCTCGACTGAGAGAGCACGGAGGGTGTGGTGTGGAAGGTACCAGGGTAGAGACCTCTCCTATACCTCATACACAGAAAATTGGTGTTTCCAGGTATCATGCTGGTACTATATAGGCACAGACACACCACTGCCCACCCTCCTTTGGTGCAGCATGCTAGTTAAGCACTGGCAGTCCTCCAGGGGGGCCACCAGAGCTCAGTGGAAAGGACATGTATGATGGACAGTCACAAGTGGTAGAGTTGAAGTTTAGTTTGTTTTGTTTTAACCATTTTGGGGTTTGTTTGTTTGTTTGTTTTTGGTTGTTTGCTTGTTTGTTTGTTTGTTTGTTTTTGGAGACAGGGTTTCTCTGTGTAGCCCTGGCTGTCCTGGAACTCACTCTGTAGACCAGGCTGGCCTCGAACTCAGAAATCCACCTGCCTCTGCCTCCCTAGTGCTGGGATTAAAGGCGTGTGCCACCACGCCCGGCTTTCCATTTTGGGTTTTAAAGAAAACAAAAGCGTATCTAGTTGTGTGTTTGTAGATGTGAGGGCGCCATGATGCATGTGTGGATATCAGAGGACAACTTGAAGGAGGCCATTCCTGCCTTCAAGTGGATCCTGGGAATCAAACTTAGATTGTTAGGTTTGCTGCCAGGCACTTTTACCCACTGAACCAACGCCTCGATAAGAAAGGAGGAAGGGGTTAGGAAAGACAGACAGGCCTAAGTTTCTGTCTAGTGGTTAGAGTTTAGTGTCCTTCTTTCTTATTCCTTTAAGACATTTGCACTTACAGAAATCTACTAAGCATAAGTAGAGCCCGGGACTTGGAGTGGAGTCCTAGCAATACACCTTGCACCATGGCCTGCAGGTCGTCCTCGTGGGGGCAGCCTAGGGGAGGAAATGATGAATGCAGAGTCTCTAGCCCGCCTAGCCTAGCACCCAAGAGCCAGGTAGGGATTTGTGTGCACAGTAAAGACTTGAAGGAAGCACCAGTGGAGGGTGCCCGCTAGTGATGGGTATCACTGATGCTCTGGGACCACCCAGTGACAGAGAGGAGGGATGTGGGACACTTGGCTAGGCTTGGCGTACACACACACACACACACACACACACACACACACACACATATACACACACACCAGGCTAGTGCCCTCAGCATCACCTGCCAGTCTCCTTCTCAGCAGAAAAAGATCAGTTAGCCCCAGAAACTCCCAGAAACCTGGTCTCCTCTCTGCAGAAGCATGCCTTTCTGCTCTGACCTTACTACGAGGCATACTGATCAGAGGAAAGGGTTAGCTCCTTCTATCACCATGTGAGGACCTGCTGGGTCATTTAGAGACACTGAGAGCTTTGGAATCTGAGACCGAAGCCCAGACTCAGTGCTGGTCATTGTGTGGTCCTCTGCCATCTACCTGCACCTGCTCCATCCCTCTGCAGCTCAGATGAATCCCTGGTTCTGTTCCTGGTCTCAGAGGCATTACCTACTCCGGGGTCACATTTATAACCTGAAAGGCAGGCAGGAATTCAGCTCTCCTGAAAACGCTCTTAGTGACAGCAGATGACAGCAAGTGACCTCTGTTTAGCCTAAGCCAAGGCCCAAGCTTTCTATAAAGGGCCAGATAGTAAATATTTGAGGCTTAGAGGACCATATGGTCTCTGTCACAGCCATTCAACACCCGCCATTGTGGCCAAACACAGCCCCAGACAGTATGGAAATGAGAGGGCGTGGCTGTATTCAAATAAAACCTAATTTACAAAACCAGGATGCAGCCAGCTGGATTTGGCCTACTGACCATCATCTGCAACTGAGGCCTCAACTAGCTCAGAGCGAGTGGAACTCTGGATGATGCTTGCCTCCAGGGTCCTGAGGAAAGGGGTTTAACTGAATGATCAAGCCAGGCTTACTATAGAATAGTGCTTTGTGAAGCAGAGAAAGAGAGGGTGCCACCAACAGACAGTGGGGCTTGAGGAAGCAGTGTCTGTCAGAGTGACTTCATGCATCCGAGAGCATCCAACCATGATGAGGCAGAGAAAAGAGCAAAGGTCAGAGGGCAATGCTGTCCACCCCTTGTGCCTTCCTGTCATGGCACCGTGACCCTCCCCTGCTGGGCATCTCACAGTCCAGTACACTGACACCCACTAGCTTCATGACCTTCGGCAAGCTAATGTCTGTCTTGTCCCCTCTTCTTAAGAGTAGGACCTACATACAGGTAACTAACTACTGCAGAGATGAAAGTTTATGTAAGGGTGGGAACAGAGCCGAGCCAAGCCATGCTCCATCATAGTGTTCCATCTTTTTAATACCATCATTATCATCGTTCTCAGAATCATTTTGATGGAGCAAATATGAGATCCTTAGGGAAGAAGGCTGCAGGACCAAGCAGGACTGGATCCTGAGTCCCCGTGGGAGGTCATAGGTACTTACAGTGCTTAACTAAAGGTGGTTCCCCAGAGACGAGAGGGATGCAGCCTCTGGAGTTAGCAGCAGAGACCTAAGATGGGATTCTTTTTTTAAGATTATATTTTATTTTCTGTGCACAGTTGCCTGCAGAAGCCAGAGGAGGGCACTGAGTTCCCAGAAGCTGCAGTTACAGACCACTGTGAGCCTCCTGGCGAGTGCTGGGAACTCAGATCCTCTGACCATCTCTCTAACCCATGACACGGGGTTCTTTAGGTCCCAGAAAAGCTGAATCCAACCCTTTGACTGAATGGTTCTTTGAACGGGTTCCAGAGCGCTCGCTTCCAGGGGCAAAGCTTGCTGTGATCCGCAGCCTACCTACCCTCTTTAGCCTAGAGCACACTTGGGGAACCAAGCCTTCTAGTGTACCGCTGAGGAGCAAGGCATGGCAGGGACATGGCAGAGAGCTGAGTTGGCCTCTCCAAATCAGAACCACAGTGCTGGACCAAGCTGGCCCTTGGAACCTCCCTGAGGCGAGGGTCAGCATCTGCGCCTTGCATCTGGCAGAATGCCTGGTGACCCTCCCCTCACCCTCTCCTTCAGGCAGCTTCGTCCTCACCCGCCAAAGACTGAAAGCTCAGTCAGGAACCAGCCCAAAAGTGTGGGGGTGGGTGGGTGGAATTAACTGGGCTTCTGTGCTCACGATGCTATTTGTGGCGGCTCCCCCACCCCGTGAGCTAATTTTAGCTATCCATTCTGCTTCTGTTGCCATTTATAAAATGAGAATGTCAAATGCAATATTAAACAAGCAGGATGAAGGCAAAAAAGGAAATGGCAGAGAGGCATTTAATAAACGAATCCCGTGTTTACGTGAGAGAGGGAGAGATCCCGAGCCCTACACATCACACACGCCTGTGTGCACACGCCCATTTGTGTACGCGCTCTGCTAATGAGAGCCAAACAGTTTGTGAGCTGGGGGAAGCCTGGGAGAAGTGGAGGGGGAAAAGGGGGCGGTGTGTGGGAAGAGTGTGCTGCTCTTTAGGCAGAAGTAATTTAGCCTGCAGGGAGGCAGCCTCCCAGTCAGTCTCTTCCCATTTGCCCTTGGTGGGTCCTCTAGTCAGGCCAGTGATGGAGAGGGAATGGGGGCAGGACACTGAACCTGTGGGGTTTCCACACCTGCTCAGCTGGTGTGGCCCCCACCAACTCTTGCGAGGGGAGCACCCAGAAGCCCCTAGACGGAGCCCTCTTCCTGTGTCTTCTCCAGGATTGTTGTCTCGGGGTCCTTTCTTTAACCTCTTCCTGCAGCTGCTCCACCCCATATCTGGGGAGCTCGAGGCTGCTGCAGAAAGGGCACCTTCCTTTGTTGTCTCTACAGGGAGACTGCCGCCTGGTTAAGAGAAGCGGACACTGGGCTGGGGTAGACACCCACTCTGTCTTACACCCAGCTTTGGACACCTGCCGGGGGCCAACCTTCCTCTTCACTTTGAAATGCCCTTGCAGGTGCCCGCAGAAGGAACAGCTGGTGTTACTGCCGTCAGCTATTTCCTCAAATAGTACAGCCTGCCAGCTCCCCTAGCACACCTTGCTGATGGATGCAGGGAGCTGGGATTACCTGGTTGGGGGATGGGGGGTAGGGATGGAACATGAGGAGTAGGGCCCCTCTCCCCCCCCCCCCCCCCCCCCGCCTGCAGGTGGGAGGGCAGCTGCTTCCTGTCTTGTACTTTGGAATCAAAGTGAGCCCAGGTATGAACTGGCTTTATCTTCTTCAGAGGTTTTCCTGTAGGTTCTGCACATAGCAGGGTGTTGCAGTCTTCTCTAGGGCAAGGGCTTTGTGTAGGTTTTACTCCAGTGGGAGAGGTGCTACTGACAGGCTCTGCCTTACAGATGAGAAGGGTCTGAGTGCAGAGAAGCTAGCTGTGCTCAACCCCAGAGCCCAAAGGTAGAGCAGAACCGCAGCAGGGAGCTGTACTCTCTGACACATGAGGCTCAGCCTGCCCTGGCACTAGGGTGCTGTTCTTAGGGGAAATGTCTCAAGAAGCACTGGTGACTGGGAACTCTGGCTCTCCTCCACCTGTCTGTCACCCAGACTCTGGGACTCCCGAGAGAGAGAAGAGTCGTGTGTCCTTGTATTCCTCTCTGTGTCCACACGCTACCCCGCCTTGCTCGGTGCTCAGTATTAGTGGTTTATGACCTACTTCACTTTACCGTCGCTGGTTTTAATAAAAACACTAAGCAGAGGAAACAGTGAATGAAATTAATTCTATAAGTGGTGAGGAAATTAATTCTGGAAGCTGGAGTTGGGAATGATTGTGTGGAAGAAATAGCATCAGATTGGGCTCTAGAGGGCTGAGGAGGGGCAGAGAGGGCAGGACCCAAAAAAAGGGAGCTGTGGTTTTAACGCTGGGAGCCCCGTGACTGGATCCTGGCTGTCCCCGGAAATGGTGGTTGGTTGGTTGGTTGGTTTGTTTGTTTGTTGTTGTTTTTCCTTACAGCTTCAGTTTCTTTATCAGAGAAGAGGCCAATTAGGCTTTTCTACCAAGTAAGCCAAGCCTGTGTGCAGTAAAGCGATTGAGAATAGGGGGCATCGATTGAGGGCTCTATGTGTCACATGCTCTGCTGAATAGCTATTTTATGTTTATTATACAATCCATGGAAATACCTTACACAGTACACACACACACATACACACACACACACACACACACACACACACACACACACAAGTGGTGTGACTGCCTAGCAGGTATCGGATAGTGACACACGAGCACCATGTTCTTTTCTCCCCTAGAGTAACATACCGAGCCAACACTGTACAGGGAACTGGGTGCTTCCTTCCCATGGCTCCAGGTCATTTTGTCCAGCTTGTGTCTGGAGGCAGATGGCACCACTGGCTGCCATCATCTCATGTCTGTTGCTGCCTTTACTACAGATGGTACCTTGTACCATCGTGAGGGTCCCATGTCCTTGGGAACCTCTTTGTAGTCAAAGCTGATGAGATGCTGTGTACAGCTGGCTCTCTGGGGCTTGGCCACCAGATCTCCTCTAGGCTTTGAGTATGAACTTACAAGAGCCCTGGCAAGGATCTTGCTTTCCATGGGATCCTCAGGATGGCATCTGGTGGATAGAGAGGGCCAAAGGGCAGTGGCTAGGAGGAACTTTGCATTGAATGGCAGTGGTTGAGTGTGGGGGAGTAAAGGGCTCTCTGGAGGTAAAGGGCCCATCTGCCCTCGCCCTGTGGAGACATCTGTGTGGCTTCCAGATTCTGGGAAAATCCTGGATCTATACAATGCTCCCTCCTCTCTCCTTTCTGGATACCAGCAAAGCAGTTAGTTTGGAACATCAGATGGGCAGGGTTCCCTTGAATCCTCTAGAACCAACTAGGGGGGAGCTGCAGTTGATAAAGGAGGAGGTCAAGCTGATCTAGGCCAAGACCCAGCCAGGCCTCTCAAGTCTGTCCGGAATCTCTATACAAAGGCAGACACCAGCATAAAAGCTACAGGGACAGCCTCCTGAGTTCTCTATTCCCCTCCCTTTCTTACCAGCCAGACAGTCAAGGTCAGTATCTGCGCACTGGGGAATTTTATCCTTTGAAACCGGGCCTCTGGCTTCCTTGAGAAGTGAACAGTTTCTAACATAATCTGTTTGTACACACTGGCCTCTTCGGGCCAGATAGAGCCCTGCTTTGTTCAGGGTAGTACATTAGGGCACAGGTACAGCTCTTGTCTTTTCGCCAGGCCCTAGAACTGCATGCTGACTGGACCATTGGTGGAGAAGCAGGGAAAACAAGTCTTTTCCTCCTTTAGAGATCAGCTTCCTTCTCGGACTCCCCGGCTCTCCCCACAGATACCCAGTAGCTGCAGGGACTTCAAGTTGGTTTGTACAGGAGCAGCTATAGGGAACCCCTCCCCATAGAAATTCTGGGGACTTTCTCAAAACAGTACTCCCTGACATACTTATTCTAAAGCATAGTACATTTAGGAGATAATGGCACATGCTCATAGTCTTGGCTTCTCAGGAGGCTAAAACAAGAATATGCGATCAAACAACCTGGCTACATCGATAGCAAACCTTTTTAGACAGTAGGTAGATATATTGCCATAAAGGGGAACTGTTGAGTCCATTGACAAAAGGATTATAAAAGCTAAATTCAAATGCTGGGTCCCTGTTGAAACTGGTGAGTGTTCTGGTTATGTAAAGAACTAGCCCCATGTTCAGAGCTAGCAAACCACAAAGTTTGCAACCTAGCTTCATGTAAGAAGTTTTTTAGGATTTTCTTTTCTTGGCATGCCGGGGATCCCCAAAGCAATATTTGTGCATAAGTGCCCAAGCCCTGAGTCCAGCCCTTTATGTGCAGCCTGCTCTCAGACCTGAGACCTACACCCACCCCTACCCCTGCAGACACAGACAGGGAGTGTGTGCAGTTGCTGAGGTGTGTGTGCCGGAATGCCAACAGAGAGCAGCGTCGGCAAAACCAGCTGTTCTCTGAGCTGTCTTTAAGTTTGATGTTCTGTCTGAATAACAAGTCAGAGACAATAGGGCCGGGTTATAGCTCAGTGGAAGAGCATCTGCCTGCCGTGCACAAGGCCCTGGGTTTGATACCCAGCACCACCACTGGGAATGGGGGGATGGGGGAGGGAGAAGGAGGAAGTGAGATGGATGGCAGTGAGAAGCGGTCCCTCGCCCATGCAACACAGACATGCATAACCCTATGAACTCCCAGTAGGCATTTGACATGTCCTCGACAGGAACATGCTGCAGCCTCCGTTATCCCAGGGGTAAAGAATCTTCTGTTAGGACGTCGTTTTGAAACCACGATCCTGAGGGATACAAGAACAACTTGCCTGTCCTCCAAGGCCCATTTGTCAAGTTGAGCAGCATAGTTAAAGATTGAAATTTCAAAGCACATTTTCAGGCCCGACTGTGGGTCATTTCGTAGCTTTGCTGTCTCCGGGGGTTCCGAAGTAGAGGCCCACTCCTGGAATGAGTTGTCAGTCACAAGTGGGCCTCTGAGACCTCGGACAAGCACAGAGGCACACAGACTGGCCTATTTCCTTCCACATGCCCTGAGTAAGCTGCTCTGGAACCAGTGACAGTAGCCAAAAGTTGATGGGAAAAGCTCTAAACTGGGAGACACTTCTCCAGTTCTGTGCCTGAGTCCCTCCCTTCCCCTGCGTCCCTCCCTTCCCCTCCCGCCCCACCTCCCTGGCTGCAGTGGGAAGGGAGCTTGTATGCACTCACTGCTTACTGCTCCATGATGTCAGCAGACCTCAGTGCCCACTACCCCGAGAACCCAGCCAGCAGACAGCTAGACGGTAGAATGTCTCCCTCCTGTCTGGTCCTCCCACATGTTAGTGAACTCAGGCAGCACCTAACTCCAAAGATGGTCCTTAGGTCTTCAGGTTCCAGCTGTTTACACCCCGTGTCCTGCCCTCCTTCACTGGCCTTTAGCTGGCATAGGGCACACAGAATGTGGCGGGAGTTGCGTGGTGTGAATCCCAGTGGTATGAACACCATACCTTCGGCAGAGTCTCTGAAAATGTCCACGCTGTGACAAAGCCAGATGCCTTGGAAAGGTTGTATGTGGCTCTCCATCATCCTTCTTGGACGCCTCGTTCAGTCAAGGCTTTCTCTGGCTCCAGTCCTGGCCACCATCTGACCACAGCTCCATAGGAGATGGAGCCTAGCCAAACCACATCAACTCGGAGCTCCAAGGATTGTCTAATCAGTGGTTGCACAAGGCCACTATGTTTGAGGGTATTTTATGCATGGTTGCTGATGTCGGGAACATGGCTCATGTCCAAATGACCTGAGTTTAAGACCAGAACCACGGAGGTGAATTGGCTTTTCCTGTTTGATTCTGATTTCCCCTCTAGGTCTTGGGCCAAGCTCTCTGGCTTGCCACTGGTACAGTAGAAGATAGTGCATGTGTGGATTGTAGAAGTGACAAGAGTAACAAGCCTAAAAGTGACTCCAGGCGGTGGTGACACATGTCTTTAATCTCAGCACTTGGGAGACAGAGGCAGGCAGATCTCTTTGAGTTTAAAGTCAGCCTGGTCTACAGAGAGAGTTCCAGTACAGCCAGGACTACACAGAGAAACCCACCCTGTCTTGGGAAAGGAAAAAAAAAAAAAGAGAGGCTCTGAGGTTGGGGGAGTGAGGGCAGGGCAGGGAACTTAAAGCAGTTTGATGTTCAGAGAGTACTTGTCTATATCCTTGGTGAACAAAAACCTGGGAGTGTCTCTGTCTCAACAGAATGTAAATTCTCAGAGCAGGGCCTCACTCAGTTATCAGTGGATCCTGGATCTTCCACATCCCAGAATTAAATCAATCTGAATCTCCAGGGGCAGAGAGTGGGGACAGACTGTGTAAGCAGCCCTCTGGCTCTGAGAAGTCTTTCCAGAATCTCTTCACTGCTGGCCAGACCAGGCTCCCTGCTGTGTCCAGTGCCTCTCCTGTCACTCCAGTACCCAGGACAGGCTGAGCCTCTAGAGAGTTCACATGCCATGGCCTCTGGCCTTCAAGTGCACTCACTGTGACAGGGCGGGTGGTTGACAGAACTCCTGTGGTGGGCGCTCCAAAATGCCTCCCGCAAAGACGACAGAATTCAGCCGAGCTGCCAGCCCTGCTCAGTGCTAGGAAGAGTTAGTAGGTGGGTTTGTTTAAAATACTTCCATTACAGTTAGTTAACCTTTCTGTTCCCTAAGTGAAAATTGTATAAACCTGAAATTTCCGTTGATCGGGCTGCCTAGGAACAGGCGGCAGGTTTTCATAAGACAAAGCAAGAGATTGCCACTGATAGGCCTGTTAGGAAGTGAGCTGGTTATCGGCATTATTCCCATCCTAGTGTCTGCCACAGGTCATTATCTGCCTGCCTGCTCAGGGCACGCCCATCTTCCTGTGCTGGGGCAGCTTCCTGCAAAACGAGACTTCTCAGTCGCCAGCTCCCAGGATGGGGGCTCAAAGGTGGGAACTAGGGCCGATCACCATGCCTGAGCCATGAGGAGAAATCTAAAAGTCCTGATGTGGTTGAGTTTATTCTTTCTTGATCAAATTTCTCCACCTATGTGCAAGAGGAACACCCCAACCCTATTGATGACAAGCTGTTACATTGTTTTATGAAAACATGCAGCAAGCAGCCAGTAGGTAGCAGGAGACTTAAACAGTTACCAAATGCACAGTACTTTTTAAAGCTACTCTTGACAGTTTAGTAGATCTTTTTAATATTTTTCATACAATACATATACTTGTTTGTTTGGGTTTTTTTTTTTTCTGCAAGATCACTGCCATTTATGTCTGTCTTCCTGCAGTTAGAATAACTAGTGTCCTTGTTTACCTGGGGTCTAGGAGGCCCCCAGTGCTTGTCAATGACCTCTAGCTTTCATTGGCACTGGGCCATACCCAGCTTCTTCAGTCCCCAGTTAGTTTTGTAGTTTGTTTGTGCTTTTTTCTTTTTTTTTTTAACTTTTAGAGATTTATTTTATGTATATGAATGATTTTGCCTGCATGTATGTCTATATAGCACATGCATGTCCCGTACTTATGTAGGTCAGAATAGGGTGTTGAATCTCCTGGAACTGGAGTTATTGATGGTTGTGAGTCACTGTAGAGGTACTGGGAATTGAACCAAGGTCCTTTGAAAGAACAAATGCTCTTAACTGCTGAGCCATCCTTCTAGGCCTCACCCTGTTACTTGGGTTGTTTGTTTTATTACAGTGCTGGAGAGTGGGGGGACATTTTAGAGGACAATGTTCAGCATCTCTCTTCTTCTACCATTTGGGTTCCAGGGATAGCACTCAAGTGGTCAAGCTTGGTGGCAATAAGAGCCTTTACCCACAGAGCCAACATCTCACCAGCCACAATCCCTGCTATTGGGTTGTTGTTGTTGTTGTTGTTGTTGTTGTTGTTGTTACAGCTAACAAGTAGCCTCAGTCATAGGCTCTCAACAGTACAGATTCCAACATGCAGAACATGCAAAGATGGATGGCTCATAGTAGGCTTTTAGATGGATGGCTCATAGTATAGGCTTTTAGATGGATGGCTCATAGTATAGGCTTTTAGATGGATGGCTCATAGTAGGCTTTTAGATAGATGGCTCATAGTAGGCTTTTAGATGTTATCAGTTGCCCTTCAGGAAAATCAAAGTGGACTGAATGTGAAATGTGTCCCTATAGCGCATATACTTAAACACTTGGTCCCCAGCTGCTGGGATTGCTGGGGAACTATTAGGGGGTTGAGCCCTGGAGGGAGTTGGTCACTGGGGGCAAGCCTTGAATTGTTCTTGATTTGTTACTACAATTTATTAATGTGTGAGTGTGTGCATGTGTGTCTGTCTGTCTCTGTGGGGTGTGGAGGTATGCTTGCTCATGCTTGAGCACGCGCACACACACACACACACACACACACACACACACATGCACATGCAGTTGCAGACAGAGGCTAGAGGTCCCAGATACCCTAGAACCCTTAAAGGAAGTTGTCAGCTGCCTGGACTCAAAATTTTGTCCCCTGGACTCAAAATGTTGTCCCCTGGAAAGGCAATACATCTCTCTCCCTCTCCCTCTCTCTCTTTCTCTCTCTCTCTCTTTCTCTCTCTCTCTCACTTCACTAACCTAAAACCTCACAGAGATCTTCCTGTTTCTCCAAAGTGCTACAGTTAAAGGCATGCACCACCACACCCAGTTTCCAATAAGCACTCTTAACCCCTTGAACCATCTCCCCAGCCCCAAGGCGGGGCTGTATAGCCCAGTCCCCCTTTCTGCTTGTTCTTTGCCACCGGGCCTTCCCCCACCAAACTGTGAGCCAAAATAAAACCCTACTTGCTTACATTGCTTCTTCCCATTGGTCCCTGCTGTCCTCAATACCCATCTAATGGCTGAAAATATATCCTGTATATGTACACAGCACATGTGTGGTGATCAGAAGCTGTCAGTCCTTGTCCCCCCCTCCCCAACCTTGTTTGAGACACAGAATCTCATTTCCCTCGTGCTCACACCAGTTTTGCTGGCCCACAGCTTCAGGGGATTCTCCAAATCCCCAGTGGGACTGCTGGGATCACAGATGTTCCAGCCACACGTCCAGCTCTTACATGGCCTTTGGACATTTGAGTTCAAGACTTCATGCTCGTGTGTCATGTGTCTTTACCTACTGAACCATCCCCTGGCTCCCCAAAATACCTTACTTTGTTGCCAATGCCTGTCTCTTACCTGTTTCTCTTTCACCATGCTCATTTCTTCTATTAAACAAAACAAAACAAAACAAAACTCTAGTGTAAGCATATCTGTCATGCACTTTGATTGGTTTTTGTCTGTTTTTAAAGACATTTGTAGTTACCATTGTTTGAAACGCAAGAATAAAAACCTGCTAGATGGTTTCAGAGTTACTCTTTTTTTTTTAAAGATTTATTTTATTTATTATATGTAAGTACACTGTAGTTGTCTTCAGACACTCCAGAAGAGGGCGCCAGATCTCGTTATGGATGGTTGTGAGCCACCATGTGGATGCTGGAATTTGAACTTATCACCTTCGGAAGAGCATCGGGTGCTCTTACCCGCTGAGCCATCTCACCAGCCCCCAGAGTTACTCTTTTAGGTCAGGTTTTCTGCTTAGACACTGGGGGGACTTCTCTATTCTGTTCTGTTCTGTTCTATTCTGTCTTTTCTTTGTTGAGACAAGCCCTTGCTACATAATCCAGGCTTTCCTCAAACGTGTAATCCTCCTGCTTCAGCATTTCAAGTACTTAGATTACAGCCATACACTACCACTCCTGGCTTTATAATTACGAAAGGCTGTTTATGTGTGGTGGGGGCGAGGGGATTGGAGACAGGATTTCTATGTGCAGCCTTTTCTGTCCTGGAACTCACTCTGTAGACCAGGCTGGCCTTGAACTCACAGAGATCCACCTGCCTTTGCCTCCCAAGAGCCCAGATTAAAGGCCCGGCTGTTACTACAGTATTTTTAATCTGAGTATCTAGGATGAGTGTATCTCCAAAGTAGATCCTCTGTGTAGATTCCCCTTTTAAGCGATGTGTACTGCACACAATCTAGGTCACCCCAGCTGCCTCAGACATACCATAAGCAGCCACAGTCTCCTATGATACAATACCCTTGGCAGCTGCTGCACCAAGGGAAGCTCCTGCTCCTATACCATATGTCCCCAGACTGGTCTCAAATAAGATACCCAACTCTTCCCCCACTGTCACCGTCAGACTCCTGTGATGTTGCTGTTGACTGCTCTAAGTGCCCTGCTCTTGCCCTGCTCAGCCCATCTTTATCTGCAATGGGCTTGATTTACAGCCAATGACGCTTGTTAAACTCACCTGGCAACTAAAAGCAGGTTACGCTGAGTAAACTCAGGCACTCCCGGCACAGGAGCTTCTGCAGGCCACGGAACGGTTTGCTAGGGTTTCAGGGTTTTATTGCTTATCTTCATTCGTGTTGGAACACGTGTGCCACATGCATGGAGGTCAGGGGACAGCTCTGCAGGGTCAGTTAGTTCTCTCCTCCCACCACTGGAGTGCCGGAGACTGACCTCAGGGCATCACAGTAGATGGAAAGTGACCTTGCACTGAGCCATCTCCCTGGCCCTAAGGTTTCTAGTTTGTGTAGGTTGGGGTGTTCAGTAAGTGACCTCTGTGTGCAGGAGTAGAATGGGAATGGGGGGTTTTGGAGGCAGAAGATGAATGGAAAGGTCAGCAGCCACTAAAAGACACAAGTGCTGAATGCAAAACCAGCAGTCCATAGGAACAGAGCCCATATGAAAATCTCAGGACTACCGTGGGAAGTGTGGTAGTGTGGGTCCCAAAGGAATGGCGGCATCACTAACTTGGTAATTGTAACGTGGCTGAAAGGCCTTTGCCTGATGGGAGTGGACTGTGGTAGGATACTTCTGAGCCTCTGATATTCAGTGTTTATCTGGGAGATGGAGCCCAGGACTGAGTACCCTCCCTGTATCCTAAGAGAGGGTCTCTGATGGCCTGATGAGAGGAGTCCCTGGCAGGCAGGACCATCAAGGAATCTGTCTAAAAGGCCAAACAACCAAGAGAGATGATTATAATTGCTGCTGCGGTGGCTGGTATCTGCAGGCCCGTCCATCAGCTGTCTCTGCCTCCTTAGCCCTCAGGCCTTCTGCAGCCACTGGGTTGCAGCCCCGCATGTCCTCCTCACTGCCCTTCCAGAACCTAATTTCATCCTTGTAGGTTTTTCCAAAGCAGGATTTGCACAAGTGGTGTGGTTTCTTAAATATTTATTTTGCAGGCCATTTACTCAGCACAGCTATTTTTACAGTGAGTAAGGAGCGAAGCTAAAAATAACAGCTCGTAACCCCGATCGCTTCTGCATCTGACATTTACGTGGAATTCATTTGCATCTCATTTGTTCTCCTTTTCTGTCTAACAGGTAGAATGTAAGAAGGCTCAGCCGAAAGAAGTCATGTTCCCACCTGGGACAAGAGGCCGGGCCCGGGGACTGCCATACACCATGGATGCGTTCATGCTTGGCATGGGGATGCTGGGTGAGTCTGCATAGGTGTGGGGTTGGGGGGCGCGCAGTAGACGGGGCAAGGGGAGCGCAGTGGGCTGGGCTGGGCTGCAAGAGCACAGCTGGCTTGGGGTGAGGGCTGTGGCAGCCTGTACCTGTGACCCACCTGAGTCAACTGGCCGTTGGGCAAACTGAATCATCCAAACTTGAGTTTATTTGAGCTGCCGTTCCCTCATCTTCTAGGTCAATAGGTTTGCCTTTGAGGTGGTCTTGGCAATCTGTTGAGCATATAGCATTATCTCGCCTTGAGCCTACCTAGCTCATGATGTGCTTGAAACTCTCTGTCCATCCTCTTCCTCAAACACAACACAGGACCTCGCACCCATCTCTCTCTCAGCCTTCTTGGCCCAGTGAGAGTTCCTGTGACCAAAGGATTCTTTGCTGCCTTAACTTGTGTGGACTCGGGCTACTTTTTTCTAAAACTTAGGAGAGGAACTGAAGGGTGGCAAGGGTAGGCACTAATCCTGTCTATTTAAATGATTAACATTTTTCTCTTGGGATATCAAAATTTGCATTTAAATGGATGTTTTAAATAGCCTGTTTTACTCTTTATTTGCAAAAAAAAAAAATGATGAAAGACAAAGTATGTTTGTTCTGACTAAAAATGATCTCTCCTGGCTTTTAGAGAAATTGAGTTACATATTATGCCCCTTTCCTTAAAGGTATCTCTGTCCGCCCTGCGTAGATAATTGAAAATCTCACCGCTTAAATGGCATGAAGGATGGAGAAAGCGGAGGAGATGCGTAATGGTGTGGGTCGCAACAATAATTAGAAATTTCAAGGCGAGAGAACGGTATTTTAGTGCAAGTTATTGTGTGTCGGGAAAATACTAATTAAATGGGATAAATGGTCGTTAATGGTAAAATTCCATTCAGGCACATGAGCTGTCTAGTTTTAATGGGTTTTCATTTGGCTTGGCTAAGGGTCCCTCTTCTATATTGCTTGATAAGCTCTTTATGTGTTTTCAGATTTGCTGCTGTTTAAATCATTCCTGGCTTAGTTTTAAATGTATTAAACTTTTCATGCTCTTACAAAGAATTGTACCTACTTGTCTGAGAAAATAACTTGGGCAGGTAGAGCTATGTGGAAGAACTTAAAAGACACAGCATGGTACCATTGAGAATGTTTTTTTTAAAATAGCCAATCTATTAATTCTCCTCAGATTAATTTTTTAGGCTTAACAGGGTTTACGAGAAAAATCCTATTATTGTCCCTTAGAAACTGCCTGTGTGATTCTAAAACTTACCTTAGAAATAGAAATGGGAAAGAAAATAGTTTTCTTTTTAAAGAGAAATAAGAAAACACTACTTTGACTATATCTCAAAGCACTGCAAAAAGCTACAGTAACTAAAACAATATGGTAGGGCTGGAGTGTAGCTCAGCTGATAGAAGGCTTGTTAGCATGCATGAAGCCCTGGGTTCAATTCCCCACTACTGCATAAAACTAGGCATGCTGTGCACATGAGTGATCTCAGCACTCAACACGCCAGAGGTGGCGGCAGGGGGATCAGAAGTTGGCTGCATATTGAGCTCAGAGACTGTGTTATGGTGGACAAGATTGTCCCCAGCTGGCTTGACCCCACTAGTTTTCTACTTCACAGCAGCGAGACAGCAGTGTATATTCAGTAGACACTGCTTTGACTGTTGAGTTTGGATCTTTTCCCAGGCTGGCAATTTACAGTGCCACACGCCCTGGAGTAGCTGGGCAGGGGCAGCTCCGGAGCAGTAGCTTGTTAGAGAACAGCCGTGTTCTCTGTCAGGAAGGGACACAGGCCAGTCTTGCATGCAGTGTGCTGCTGTCACTAAGCTGTGCAAGTCACAAAATTGGGTGCAGTAAATACAATGGGTGCACTGTTGTCAATCTGTGGTAAGTTTATCAGTGTTACTCCATCATCAACTGTGAGAACACACACTTGATAGAGGAAAGTAAGAGTCTCAGTAGATCTGTGTGCACTACATGTAAGAGGATATATGTGTGTGCATGTGTGCACTACATGCATGGAGGAACATAGTTTCTCACTGGTCCTGGAACTCATCAAATCAGCCAAACTGGCTAGCCTGTACCCCCAAGGAGCCTCCTCTCTGTTTCTGAGCATGGGGCGTGAACAGGACACCCTAAGGAGTTGAACTCAGGTATTCATGCTTGTGCCGTAAGCCCTTCCCCCACTTCATAACTACTACTTCTAAATGACTGTCAAAACTGCACATGTTGGTCTGTGGCAGAGTGCGTAGCTCTTGGTCTATAGGCACCAGATTGCCTTCCTGGTACCAATGGTGCATCGTGGTCCTTTGGCCTCTAGCTCTTTAGGAGGGAACAGAAGGAAGACTTCATCCTCCCTGGCTGCTTCCTTGCTTGGGTGTCTTTTCTCTAATGCAGTAGTGTGGCCTTGGGTAGTCTACTCTTTGGGTAGGGTCACCATCTCCACAGTACATTGTTTGCATATCAGTCCTGGGACCTAGTCCTGGGTTGTCCCCACCCCTGACAAATTTGGCCCATGAACTTGACTCCTACAGGAGAAAAAAAAAGTTACTTAATTCACTGAAGAGCTAAGCATAGTGACACATGTAATCCTAGCACACAGGAGGTAGAGGCAAAAAGATGAACAGTTCAAGGTCATCCGTGGCTGCAGGGCAAGTTTGAGGCAGTCTGGACTAAAAGATCCCTGACCATAGCCAGATGCAGTGGCTCTCAGCTGTATTCCTTACAATGAGGAGGCTGTGGCAAGACCACAGATCAAGTCCAGTCTGAGCTACATCACGAGACGCTATTGAAACAAATTAATGAGACCCTGTTGAATATTCATTACTGAAGGGAGTTTTCTAAAAAAAAAAAAAGAGTATTCAAAAGCAAAATGTATGAGCCATTGAAATGTTAAAATTCACTCATCCACCATATGCCTACCAAGTGCTTACTCTGTGCCACAAGTGTTCTAGACATTTAGGGGGCAGTAGAGAACCTTGCCTCCCTGGGACCTCCTGTCCTAATCAGGAGCTGAGACAGCAGCCAGCATGCTGGTCCCATGACTTGGGGCTCCATGGAACTCATTTTTAAAATATCCTTCAGGATTTTCTCCATCCTTTGGGGGGGGTCTCGGGAAAGGGGGGCTGACAAGCATATGGGAGTATGTCATTCTTTCTTGATCTCACTTGATATGGCTGCCAGCATCCCTAGGGAAATTGCAGCATGTTTTGACGTTAGCTTTCACAGCCTTTAATGTGATAGCATAGAAGATGCTGGGGATTCCTTTAAAGAGTGTAGAAAGCTGAAGTGAATTACTCCAAGGCCCCACCTCTTGCTTCTGAGCCACAGAGAACCTGGAGCAACTGTGCCATCAGGTGGACTGCAAGTCCTGGGTCCTGCCCCACTGTCCACATTCTGTAGGAACACCCTGCAGAGTCGCCCCAGTTTTCCTTAGTGAAAGTGGACTTAGTGAAAGCGAACACGTGGATATTGATGATGTATTTGATTCCTCCTGGTCTTCTCTGACTTCAGCCTCGTAATCCCACTGCCTTTAATGCTCTTGGTCTGGTTGGGCACATGCTATTTATTAAACACATGGTAGAGAGAGCGTGCAGTGTTGAAGTCTTGCAGAAAGATTTCCCTTGGCAGCCTGGGGAGAAGAGAGATGCTGCTGGCCAGCTAGCCACTAACCATAACTAGATAACTTTATCTTCACGTGTTGCAAGAGATCCTTACAAATCCCTGATCTGGTGCTCTCCAACATTGATGCCTTCCAGATTGAAGGCAATTTAATTAATTAATTAATTAATGTTGAAAAGACCTGGGGAGCTGTAAT
Source organism: Mus minutoides (assembly GCA_902729485.2). Lineage (NCBI taxonomy): Eukaryota > Metazoa > Chordata > Mammalia > Rodentia > Muridae > Mus > Mus minutoides. Next base: position 216,690 of record CACVCL010026685.1, read on the forward strand.
CTGCTGACACTCACTCCAGAACACACAGCTTAGCTTCCTAGAGTTGTCTGTAGTCTCTCCTGGAACTTACCTTCCTCCAAAAACACTGGTTTGAGTCCATTGTAAGGAAGCCTTCCATTTGTGCCCCTGTTTCTTGGTAGCCAGAAGCATCTCAGAGTCCAGCTGTTCCTTGCCCCTTGGAGCCATGGATCCGCAGAGCCTTCTGAGATGGTGAGACTGTCCTTTGTCTGCTGGTCAGCGTCAGGACTGCCCACTGAAGCTGAGTGTGCACACCAGCCATTGAGCATTTGTGATGCGGCTCTTGCTCCCTAAGACTGAAGTTCTCTTTTCAGATAGTTTTAATTAAGGTTAAATTAGCATAGGTATGGAGGAACCCTAACAAAAATGAGGAGAATTCTTGGGCTGTGTGTCTTTGTAGACTGGCTTTTGTATCCTTGCTCATGACAGGCTCTTGGAACTTGCTTGACCTCATGGAACTATCATGGTATCATACCCTAACCCTAACCCTAACATGGTGCCGCACGTGTAACAGACAGTGTTCTCTGGACAAATGGCCCTTCTCTCTTACCTCCTTAAAGTCAAGGGTCAGGGAAGAGCCTTTTTTCAGGAAACTAGGTTGTTAAGTAAGAACCTGGATGAGCCATGACCCATGTAGGATGCAAACCTTTCTCAGTTAAGAACAAAGATCTAAAGCCGCAGTTCTGAGAAGCCCGTGAGCTTTCCCAGGAGAGGGCCATAGAAAGAACTTTACAGCACACTCAAGTTCTATTGTCCCTTTCTGACTTGGGCGGCCACAATGGAAAGGCAGTGTGCAAGGAAGGTGTTCATCCAGGCAGAAGGCATGATTTTTTTTCCTTCCCTTTAGTGACAAGAGATAATTACTGTGGGATTGATCAGGCATCCAGAGTACTGGAGCAAATAAATTGTTCAGTGGCCAGTGTGGGAGGGGCCCAGCTGCTAATGGAAGTGGTGGCTGGGTCATCCTGCTGTAATGTGGCTTGATGGAGCGTTCGCTGGGTCTACTGTAATGTGCTATTGATATGCAGCCAGCCAGTTTCCCCCGTGCGGCCTGGGCCCTGAGCCACTGGAGCAGAGCTGGGCTGCACAGCCGCAAATGAAGAGGAAAATTGAAGTAATGTTGTATTATAAATTTATAATTTCATCTTCCTGGCTGAGAGGCTGTTCAGCATTGGGGGTATGGAGATGAGATTCCCCCAGTGTGGCAGGTGTGGAATTCTCATCTTCATTCCTTGGGCGATGATGATACTGGCCCTACAATATTGGGGTGAGGCCCAAAGTTGGTGTGAACTTGACTTCCATTTCTTCTTTGATGTTGAAGATTTTAAGATCTTCGTGGGGGAAAATGCATGCAATCAGGTCACAGGGATGGCTTGAGTACAGGGAGGGACTAGCCATTCCACTGTCCTTCACCTCCATCTAGGGAAAGTGATGCATGGCCTTTTGCTCTTGCTGTCAAATTAACACTTCAAATTTAGGACCTTGCTCTGAAGTTAGAGGCAAAGGAGCCATTTGTCATCACGAAAGCACCTGGGCAGTAGTGATTTGACTGTTTAGCTATAATCCATTTATCAATATTGTTGAAACAGTGCTATAAGAAACCTAGCGTTGAAAGATCTGGTTTGATAGTGGATGATTAATTTAGAGGAAAAATTGAGCTGCCCTGCCAGGAAATAAATTCTAGAGAACACTCCATCGTGCGTGTGTTCAATGAAGGTCTCTGAGGTCTAACCACTGCTCTACTCTCCCTCTCCCCTTCCTCCATTAGGAACTCATTAGGAGTTCAGTGGCCTCCTAGGCTCCTTCCCCTCTGAGGATAGTGGCTATGAAGTTGCTAAGCCACTCTGTCTTGCCTGTAGCATCTGCCAGTGAGGTATTGGGAGGAGGATCTCACCAGGACAGAGCCAGAGGCAGGCCCAGATGAAATAGAGATAGTGCAGTTGGCCAGGGAATTCAGTGGGACCGCACATGTGGGAAGGCTCCAGCTATAGCAAGAACCACAGCTGGTCACTGCTGACCATTTAGGTACATCAGTAACCCTCTGCCCCGAGACTGGTAAGGCTTTCTACTTTTGGTAAGACTTGGCCTCTAAGAGAAAGGGGAGACCTCTGTTTCAGGTCAGAGTTGTGCAACAGAATCCCATGGGTCTTGCTCAACTTTGAATCAACATTTTTTCCCCCAGTCCTGAATGCTAGGAAATCCAAAATGAAGGCACTGGTAGAATGACACCTACAGTCAACGTCATGACAGTACTCTGTCCTCACATAGTGAGATAGTTAGTGGTCTCTCTGGAACCTTCCTTAAAAGAGCATTGTCTTAGTTTGGGCTTTATTGCTATAAAGAGACACCATGACCATGGCAGCTCTCATAAAGTAAAACATTTAACTGGGGCTGACTTACAGTTCAGAGGTCTAGTCCATTATCGGCAGGGCAGGAAGCATGGCTGTGTGCAGGCTGACATGGTGCTAGAGAGGTAGCTTCCAAGTTCTACACGTAGATCCTCAGGCAGCAAGAAGAGAGTGACATTGGGCTTGGCTTGAGCTTCTATAATCTCAGAGCCCACCCCCAGTGATGTTTCTTCCAACAGCACCACATTGACTCCAACAAGGCCACACCTCCCAATAGTGCCATTCCCTGAGTCTGAGGGGGCATTTTCACTCACACCACTACAAACATTAATCCCATTTATAAGAATCGTGCTCTTGTGAGCTAATCACCTCACAAAAGCCCCATTGCTAATACAGTACATCTGGTTGGTGGTTGGGATTTCAGTGTGAATTTAGGGAGACTCAAGCATCCAGGTAGTAGTCATCCCCAAGGGCATGGTCATGGGCCAGGACTAGATTCCAAGTCTCCTGACTTCCAGACCCATGAGTGACCTGGCACCAGTGGTGATCCACTCTTCACAGGCAGAAGCCATTGACCAACATCCACAGCCATGAAACACCTACCTTTGGGCCTCTGAGGCATGGTTGCCATGGGAAGAGCTCCAAAGCCTGGCTCGCTGGGGTGAGGAGAAGGGGAAATGTAGAGAGTGGGCCTCAGCCCCAGCACTGGTTTGCAGGGCCAGAATGTACTTGGTATGACTTGTGATAATCCATGGGGATGGGGTGGGATAGCTAACCAGCCACCAGATCTTGTTCTCGTAATATGGTAGAAGAGCAGAACCATGTGGGGAGTGGACACTGCTCTCTGTCTTCTGGAAAGCCTAGGACCTGTCCTATGTCCACGGCTGAAGTGGCTTTCCACCTGCTGCTTGGTGGAAACAGAAGAAATAGCTCTGACTTCTGGAGGTGGCAAAGGTATTGTCAGGAGCAGTGGTGCCCAGAGTTGACAAGAAGGCTGGGGAATGGAAACTGGAAAGCACACAGGAACTTAGGGAGCCGAGCCATCAGAGCCCCAGCTCCCAGCCAAGGGGACAGCCAAGGAATGGCCTGGTCAGAGGGCCACTTGGCACCTCTGGATGCTGGATTGTCCTGCTGATGCCAGAGTAAACGCAGAGCCACCTGCCCATCCTCTGCCCACTGGCTCTAGACTCAGGTCCCCATGAAAGTTTGCATTGGCCTGCCTCCCAGGCAGGGACAGAGTTCATTCGAATGCTAGCTGGCCTGACACCCTGCAGACAGCCACCTCAGAGGCCAGAGGGCTGGCCAGTATGCTGGTAGGAAATTGTGGTGACATGTGTGGAGTAGGATTGTACTGAGCTAGCTCATACTGGGTAGAAGGAGGCAGAGTAGGTCTCTGGGGACGGGGACTGGTGACATCTGTGGGTTATGATTGTACTGAACTAGCCCACACTGAGTGGAAGGAGGCAGAGTAGGTCTCTCTAGGGACAGGGATAGGGGCAGGAGGTAGTTGAGAAGCTGCTGTGACCAAGGATGTTCAAATATAAGAGGGTTACATTCACCTTTACCATAGTCAGAATAAAGACCTAGGCATGAAGGCTGAGGGGGGCAGTGCTAAGGTGACCTCTTAAATGGGAGATTGCTTCATAGATTGGAACAGGCCTACGCCCCCCCCCCCCCCGGACTTGTCAGAAGGCTCTCAAAGCACCGCTCAGTTCAGAGTCACCCTGGGTCACTACCCACCATAAATTGTCCATGAAAATTTAAAGACACACATCTGTACAGTGTCTGTGCTGGGACATGGCCCCTGCCTCCCCCACCTGTGGCTTGCTAAGCCAAGAGGCAGCCCTCTGCGTGGCTCCTGGACAGTCAATCCTGGAGTACCTCTGCCCTATGTGATGCTCTGGCCCCTGTCTGCTGCCTTGGAAGAAGGCAGTACAAGGACTTTAATCTCCTACTGTCAACATCTTTAAAGCAAAGTACATTCAGGGTAAGCTCTCCAAATGTCAGAGCCAGATGCAGGCACTGTGTTCCGTCTTCCATGTGGCATTTATTCGACAGGTTCTTGAGCTTTGGTACCTGGGCTTTGGGCGGTCTGGCTGCCTAAATAACGGGTTAATTGTAAACATATTGATGGTCACACACCTAGCCACGTGAGAGAGAGGAGTCGGCCTGGAGAGAAACCATCCCCAGAGACACACAATTCTGTAAGACTATCCACAGCTGATGGTCATTGCTACCTTCCCTGGAATATCACTCCAGATCTAAGGCCACTGTCTGACAGATCTTTCTTTCTCTCTGTGTTCAAGGCTACCCCAACTTTGTGGCAACCTATGGCAGAGGCTACCCCGGATTTGCTCCTAGCTATGGCTACCAGTTCCCAGGTGAGTGGCTTAGACCCTGGGGTTTGGCTGCATCTGAGGAGTGGGGAGGAGCAGACAGATGCTCCAAAAGAGAATGCAATTTGCTTACCTGTGTATGCCAAGTCCCCTCTGGTCCAGGTTAAGGGTACAGTTGGGGCTTTCCAATGGACTAGAGTGTTTTCTTGATGCTGGTGGCAAAAAATGGAGGAGAGAAGAGATGGGAAAAGCCACCTCCTTTCCCCCCAAGACTATTCTCAGTCTTCTTCTGGGGGACTGAACTCTGGGCCCAGGGCTTGTTGTCACACCAGCATCCCTGCTACCTGTTGCTGTCCACATCTACCTGTCAATACCTCCCAGCCTGCCTTGCCTTCTTCCTCTCTCTAACCTGGCCTGACTGCCCTGACATTGGGCTTTCCTGCCATATGTTGATGAGGTGCTGCAGGAGTCAGACTTGTGCTTTGCACCCTGAATGAGCTGTGCAGATTCTCATTCTACTCCACACAGACAGCAGAACATGGCACTGCCCTCACATGCCCTGGTGCTTCAGCTGAAGGAGCAGGTGGGGCGTGGTCTGGGGAAAATGGGAAAGGTGCTGCAGGAAGGGATGCTGTAGGAGTATTGTGAGGTAAACCTCCTCATAGCCAAACAGTACAGATGAGAATATATTAGGGTGTCTACTGCATTCAGAGGCCAGATAATATGTCCAGATGTAAAGAAGTCTGTGCTCCATGGTTTTCTGTAGGGGGTAAGGGGGTGAGAGGGCCATACTCAGTGGCTGGACTTAGCGTTACTTTGGTGGTTATCATGTCTCTACTTGGAGGCCTGAGAAGTGATGAGCTTCAGAAGCCACAGAAAGCTGACCTGAGGGAAGGCTTTCCAAGCCTGAGGAGCAGGAGGTTGGCCTCAGCTCAGGCTTTGAGATGGAAACAGAAGATATTTAGGGCTATGTCCTGTGATTCTGGCCAGCATTGGAAATGTAGACACTTATCCTGTCTCTGGTACCAATTGGACAAGTAGCTGTGGCAAATTACCCAGTTCTGTGCCTTGCTTCTCTTGTTTGTGATTGGATGTTGGGTAGAACTGTTGAAAGAATGTGAGGTCTGACTATGGGGTCAGAGGCAGAAGGAAGATAGAGCTTCAGAATTTCAAGGTAGAAGGGTGAGCACAGCAGCGTCCTTGGGACCTAGGCAGGTTCTCCATCTGGGAGATGCTGTCAGCAAAGACCCTTGGTGGGCCCTCTGTACAGCTTGTAATAGCTTGGACTCTGGGACCAGAGTTCAGGCTAGAACTGTTCCTGGGTTATCCCCATTACAGGCAGGTACAGATCTAAGAGCACAGAGGAACAAAAGAGTCCAGACAGCTTGAGTCCCAGCTTCTAATACTTCACTGTTAGCCAGCATCTACCTGTCAGCTGGGTAGTAGTGATAGCTAAAATTTATATCTGTAGTAATTAAAATTCAGGAGAAAGGAAAAACTGAGTTCTTCATTCACACTGACCACATTCCAGTGGCTCAGGAACCACATGAGGGTGTGGTGGCTGGTCTCAGAGTAGAATGTAGGGTTTTTCTATCCCTCTCAGGGTTCTGTTTCTCAGTGCTATTCAAGAGATTAAAAGAACAGATGTGGTACTATAGAGGTGTGTGACTGCAGAATTAGAGACATCATTTGGACATAATGAAGTAGATCCTATGTTAAGACCCCCGTCTCATCTGAACCAGCTCAGGAAGCATCTGCTAGTGTTCTGACTCCATGGCTCACCTCCTTGGGTCTACTCCAGACAGACAGACAGACATGCCAAGGTGACCATCCTGGGACTGGGCAAACTCAGTGGTGTTCCCAGGTGCCTGGACCATTCTGGGAAGTCAAAGCTTTGATAAGGAGTAGGCATAGTGTCTATGCCTGGAGATGCTGTTCATCTTCATCATGGCACGAACTCAACTGTGGCCAGTCACTAGGGCTAAACAGGTTAGAAGACAGCCTTGAAGACAGACAGACAGACAGACAGACAGACAGACAGACAGTGTTCCCTGGCCCATAGGGTGAGTGGTCCATTCTCAGCCACCAAAGTGTCTGTCTCCCATCCATTGTGGTCACATTTTGAAGCCTTTTGGGTTCTTTTATCTCATGGTCAGAGACAACCAGAGTGAGGCACCTGCCTGCAGCTCAAGAAGGTGTGAGCCACCCGGCCTTCATCCTAGTGTGTCAGGAGTCAGGCTGAGGTCAGAGCTCACCCCACTCCTGACCCTGCCAAGCCCCTGCTGGTTCTAATCACAAAGCCTAGGCTGACCCCTCTGTCCATTCAGTCCTGGGCTCAGGGTGTAGTCAGTCCCTGTAGAATCAAACATGACATCATCACAGAGTTTAAAACTTAGTGGGCTTCTAGGGCAGGAAGCTTTAGAATGTTCTGACATCAGTCTCTTGTCTCTTGCTGTAAGGGATGTCGGAGGTGGGTGTGGCTAGGGAGGCAGTAGGGGTGCAGAGTGATCCTTTGAGATCAGAGCAGTGTAGTCCACTGCTTTCTCCTCAGTGAACAAACTCCCATGCCCTGGGGCTGGATCCTGGAACTTTCCGACACTGTCACAGATCTCATCGCTACCACCTTGTCCTGATGGTTTTTCTTTGTGGTCTCAATGGCCTTACCCTGTGCTCACTTCCCATTTCTTGCTCCTCCAAGGTTATGTGTGGGCCCCATGCTCTTCCTAGTCCCTCTGAGTCCATCCTTGTAGAGGCACGCAGGGCTAGAGATGACAACCCATCTAGGTTCTCAAACCACGCAGACCCTTCACTCACTAGCAGGAACCTGAGTCCTTCTCAACACAGAGGAACCCGATGCCCTCCAAGGTGTTCTTTGCACCTGTCTTGACCTTTGTTTGCATCCATCCCAGCTGCTTAGGGTTCAGGCCTCACCCCACCTGTGTGCTATGTAGTCCCAGTAGATCTCCCTGGACCACACAGCTGTGCTAAATAGGCTTAACACCTGCGGCCACCTGCAGGATTCTTTGAGAACAGGCTGCGGTGTGACCACTTTGCAAATGGCTCCTGCCTCTCATGGCCAAGGGTGTTTCCTGGCCCTGTGTTCTCATCAGTGTTGAGTCTGGAATGGCCGTTCTGTCATCACTCTGCCCACTTCCTTGCGCAGGAGCCTTCTGGGCCCCTCCCTTCTATTTACTGTCAGCAGTTTCTAGTCTTATTTCACTTTTCAAATTATTTGCTGATTTCGATGTTGGGGGATGCAGTTGTTACCAGCAAGCTCCTAAGAGAGGCATCACAAGTATGGGTTTTGCCGTCATTTCTAGAGAGTACATACCCCTGCCAGAGCCACCCAATTGCTGGCAGGGCCCACTGAAATCTGTCCTATCTGGCTGATGGAATGAATGAAAATGATTTTTTTTCTGTTTCAAATCCTGGAAGAGACCTCGTTGTTTGGCTTTGTTTTGCTTCAGAAAACGTTCATGCTCCTCTCATTCCCTCCCATTTCGCTTCCTGAGTACACTGTGGCCAGCCCCATCCCCACACCACTGGCCAGCTCCCCCAGAATGTAGGTAACTGCTCACAAACTTCATAGGGCCTTCATAGAATCCAGGAAGATGCTGCTGCTTTAGAATAATGATCAGACAGGCTTGCCGGGCGAGCTTTTAAGTGCTGGTGGCCCAGAGGGGGTTGCAGCTATCTGATTTAGAGGGAGTGCCCGTGTCCCGCGATGTGTAGTGCCAGTGCGAACAAAACTTCTACAAAACTGTGTGGAAAATAGAATCTGAATGAACATCGGTGTAAACACTGTCTGGTTGCCATTGCCTTTGGGGCTGGCCTCCTGGTGGCTATTGCCACAATAAACTCATCTGTCTTTAAGAAAGAATAGCAGAGTCACATGCCTAGCCCTTCCACGTGCTTCACTGATGGGCACTGATCTCCACTGAACCCTCCTTCTCCAGTTTCACCTCCCTGCCTCATGTGCCTTACCTACCCCTACCCCATGGCACTGCCAGAGTAGGAAGGGACAGGACACCTGGGACCATCCAATTCAAGGCTACATTTCAGGGCTAGCTCCCTGAGAGCCACCCCTTCCCAGAAGGATCGTGTCATGATGACCCTATCCGCTTCCCTCTTTGAAATGTCCCTGCTCTCTGAAGTTAGTAACGATAGTTCAGTTGCACCCACAAAAGCGAGTGTTTTCAGACCGTGAGTGACCCATGCTCTCCTTGACTCGCTCAGTGTGAGTGGAGGATCTGAATGTCTGAATGTCAGTATCCTTGGTATTCACAGAGCGGCCATGTGCAGTAGGAGATCTGTGCAGTTTGGCTCCCCTGGTTAAAGATAAGTGATGCAACCTGTTTCTTTTCTTTTCTTTTCTTTTCTTTCCTTTTTTTTTCCTATAAGCTTTCTCATGAGCGGTGCTGTAAATAGTTCATCTGCACTGCTCCCTAATGGCATCTTACGTTTCCCCTGTAAGCAACTGAGGTAGGAAAATAAATTGTTTACCACGGACATGCTGTGTGCTGCCATCTCTTAACCTGACAGTGTCCTGTTCTCGCTCCAGGGGAGGTGAATGCATTAGATAGCCAGCACCTGGGAGAGCCGAGTGCAGTTTGTAGAAGCATCCCTCTGGCTGCTGCCTGGCCCCAGCTCTCTCCCCTCTGTCTCGGCACTCTGGCAGAGTGCCCTGGGCTTTCGATGGAGGTGATCTGTCCTTGAGCAAAGACAGAACATCTGCCTGTGGCAGCTGTGGGATAGCGCCCTGCTCTCCCTGTGCCATCAGTCCCTCCTACAGGAAGACGGCACTTCACATCTGCATACGGTGTGGGCCTGTACAGATGTGCACACACTTGGGCATCCATTTGCTTTCCAAACCCCCAGAGCAGTGTAGCTCAAGGGGCAATAGACAAGTTGCTGGATGGTGATGTGAAGGGTGGGTCTCTTATTCTAGGGCTACTTCTTAGCCAGGTGACCCCGTGCTCTTAAAAAAAAAGTGAAAGTGACTTTTTAATTGAGTTATACTTGAGAGATGGTACGTGCATGTGTGTCTGTGAATATGCTGTGTGCAAGTCAGTAACCGCCGTAGAATGAAATTCTGAGCATCCAAGTGGCTAATGAAGTAGGCATTCTAGAGTGATCTTCCCATCTTTAGTTCTCCTGGTGGTGCTGCCTGGATCTGGTCCTCAGTGATAGGAGTGGCATCAGATTCCCCCAGGGAAGCAGGGAGTCCCCGGGGCAGGCCTCGGGGCTTTGAGTGAGGAACTGGCAGCGGAATGTGAATCAGGTTTCAGAGTGATCCGAGGCCCCAAAGCAAAGAAGAGTTGGAAGAGGGTTTACAGTGGAGGATGATAGAGGCGGCCTTCCATAGCGGGTTAGGGTGTGCAGAGCTAAAGGGCAGAACAGAAGCGTCGAGAGTGGGTCCAGAAGGCTGTCCCCTCCTGTCTGCACCTCATCTCCTCAGTTTTACCTTCTCAGCTACATTCCTCTCCCTTGTCACAGGCTGGCAGGTGGCTCTTTGGGATCATCCAGCACTACTAAGGACAGTAAAGGTTAATATAGCACCAACTGCCCAAAGTCTCGTTGACTACCTTATCTGCCGAGTGTTCCAGGCTGCCGGGAGAGCCAGCCCAGCGTCCTGTAACCCGGCCTTTATGCCTCCCTCCTGAGCTACTGTGTGTATGAAGGAGAAGGGCTGTGTAGGTCCAGGCTGGGGAGACCCTTCTCCAGCAGCTAGAAGTTGCCAGTGTGCTGCCTGTCTCTTTAGCAATGGAGAGAGATCAGGTCTCTGATGCCACTGTGACAAAGGGCAATTGGCTTTCTGGGGTGCCAGCCTTGGAACACCGAGGCTTAGTTACCCTCCGGATGCCTTGTCAAGCCTCACAGCCGATAAACCTCTCCCTACCAGTTCTTCATTCCTAGTTACTGACCCTGGTGCTGGCTGAATAGTGCTCATTAGGAGGTGGTCTGAGGTGAGGCAGCCTAGCTCAGAGAGGCCCTGTTCATCTGAAAAGGACCTCAAATAACCTTTCATCAGCAGAGCTGCTGCTAGTTAACCTTGGTTGGAGATATTGAGGCTTTGAACAAGGACGGTTTAGTGGCCAGTCCCAGCCTACAAAGGCAGAATAAGCATCTTGAGTATCCAGGAGATAGTACTCCTCAAATGGGCAGGCTAGGGGTGGGGAAAGGGGAGAAGAACCCTGGCTATGGGCACAGGGCTGTGACTTATACCAGCTGCCAGTTCTGCCCAGAGAACAGTACTTTTGCAAAGTTTCCAGAAAAGCAGATAATACTCTCTCCAAATACCTGTTCTATCTAGAGTGGTAATGAGCTGCTTCCAGGGGTAGCCAGCCCTGTGGCCTTTCTGTGCCCTTCCTCGCACCCACCAGAGTGACAGAGACTCTCAAGGTTGTCCCTATTCAGAAAAGGAAGCCCTGGGCACGCACTCAGGACTGAATCTGGCACTGGTCTCCTGTGTTCTGTACTCTCTGGACAAGTCTTCAGAGCCTTGGGCCAATTGAGGCCATTCCAGCACTGTCCTGGTAGAATCTCAGAACCCACAAATCAGAAAGCCCAGCCCTTTAGTGTCAACCTAATTTCCTGTCGCCTTCATCCTACTTCTGTCTGTAAGGGCTCTTCCTCACCCTCACCTTATCCCGTCCCAGACATATTCACACAAGGGACCTTTGTGGTACCCGGTGTGGTGACCTGTCTGGCTCTACCTGGCTCCTTGCTCGGTGAGTAGGGGTGAGCCTCTCACCAGATAGAAAGCAGATCCTGGAATGTCAGGGTGAGAGGTTAGCCTCCCAGGTTGATTGATGGAGCTGAGGATTTCCTCACCTGGGTGGGGCCATGGCTATAAGCGGGGGTGTGGCCTTATAAGGAATTGCCTTGCGCAGCAACCCTGTAACAGTCTCTGCCCTCCCCCTCCCAGACTCCTCTCTAGAGATTACCTCTTCACAGAGGCGCTTTTAAATTACAAGCCAGCTCCCAGAGGCCAGCCTGACGGCCACCTGGCCCTGTGTGTACTTGGGATTTATCCTCTCATTTGAATATTAAAGGCACGCTTAGGAAGGAAGCAGATCTGCTGCTTTGAAAGTCAGCAGCACCCCCCCAAATCCAGCCAGGACTGGAGGGAGGTTTGTGGGGGACTTGTGGGTATGCAGTATCACCGAGCCATCCTCGCTGGCATGGAAAATCAAGAGTTGACTCTATTCCCAGATGAAAGCGGAGCACACTGCCTAATAGGCACTTAATAAACATTTGCAGAAATGAATTGGAGCAATCTGAATTGACAGGAATTGCGGGTTTCACTTGCGATCGGCTTTCTGTGCCTCTTGAAGCTGCTCTGCGTAAATGAGAGGATGCAACTAAGTGAGCGCTCAGCTCCCCACGGTCACACCAGACAGCACGCACAGGCACACACCCCACGCCACACACCACACGCTGGCTTTGCAGAAACCTGGGAGATGGGGTCCTTGCCTTGGCTTGCCTAAACACTGGGCCTCAGTGTCCCTTACTTATCAAATACCTACTAAATAGACAATGATCTCCCTGCCTCACAGGTTGCTGAGGGGTCTGTGGGAGCAGGCAGGGTTAACAGTGAAAGAGGCTACAGGTGTGTACCTTACCCCCTGTGAGCTAAGAACAGGTACCCACCACCTCCATCTCTTCCTCCAGCTGCCCTCAGCTCTCCTACACCTTCTCAGATACCTGTGCCACCAGCTTTAAAGTCCCCTTTGAGTCTCACCGTCGGGATCCTTGTTACCTTTCCTAGGCCTTCAGCTTTGATTTTTATCAGTAAAACCAAGAGAAAGCCTGCAGTATAGAAAACAAAATTACAACAACAAGAATTATTCAGAGAATGAATGGGGGTTAGACTGTCACAAGGACATGCAGGAGACCAAGATGTATCCACTACTCCTTCTACCTAAGCCACAAAGAAACTTCTTTCACTAAGTCTAGCTTAGTCTGAATCCATTGCCAAAAGAGACTCTTATCTCTCTGGTTGCTGAAAAATAGCCTGTTATGACCATCTGCCCCAGAGAGTCTCAGAACACAGAGACACTGGGCAGTGAGCTCAGAGCCTACAAGCACATCCTGTGTGTGACCAGCTAGGGCATTCCCAATAGCAGCAGACACAGGAGCAGTGAGCATAGAGGGAGCCATTGATGGTACCTGGAGAACTGTTGTGAAGGGCGGTCCTTGCCTATTCCTGCTGCAGTAACACCACCTGTAGCCTGGAGCTAACCAGAAGCAGAAATATATTCCCTAAGGAGTAGATGGTGGCAAGTCTGAGGTCATGGCACCTGTAGATTCACTGTGACGGTGAGGACTACTTCCTGGTCCACAGATACCTGTTTTCTTGTTGTATTTTCTGGGGCATGGGACTATCAAATTCTTTGGAAAGTAACGTATTTGTTTATTATTATGTGTGTGTCTGTACATGATGATGTGGGTGGAGCATGCCTGCCACAGAGGGTGTAGAGGTCGGCGGACAGCTTCATGTTGTAGGTGTTCTCCTCCCACCATAGATGAGCTCTAGGGGTTGAACTCAGATTTCTAGGCCTGCTCAGCATGTGCCATGTCCTACAGAGCTGGCTTGCTGGCCCTGGATTCTTCTTTATTTTTTATTTTTAAGATTTATTTATTTATTTTATGTATATGGGTACACTATAGCTGAACAGATGGTTGTGAGCCTTCATGTGGTTGTTGGGAATTGAAGTTTTAGGACATCTATCTAATCGCTCCGGTTGGCCCCACTCACTCAGTTGCTGCTTGCCCAAAGACTGATTTGTTATTATACATAAGCACACTGTAGCTGTCTTCAGACATACCAGAAGAGGGCATCAGATCTCATTATGGGTGGTTGAGAGCCACCATGTGGTTGCTGGGATTTGAACTCGGGACCTTTGGAAGAGTGGTCAGTGATCTTACCCACTGAGCCATCTCTCCAGCCCTGGATTCTCCTTTTATAAAGGCACTAATCTCACCAAGGGGGCTCCATCCTCATGCCTACTCACTTCTCAAGGGCCCCACCCCCCTAATACCTTGCAGATGAGAATTTCGGCGTACATATTTAGGGGTGGTAGACATATTCAGACCATAGCATGTAATAACCAACCCAAGCCTTGAAACACAAAAAGAAGTTCATCAGGTCAGGGCTGGAAAGATGGCTCAGCAGTTAAGAACACTTGCTGCTCTTGCAAAGGACCTGAGTTCTGTTCCCAGCACCCACATGATGGCTCACAGCTGCCTGTAACTCCAGCACCATGGCATCTGATGCCTTCTTGTAGCCTTAATGGATACCGGCACTTAGGTGGCATGCACACACATACACATAAATAAAAAGTAAAAGAAGACAAGTTTCCCCAGTTGATATTTAAAAGGTATTCCAGATCTAGGGACCAGTGATACAGAGTTAAAAAGCACAGGCCTCTCTCTGTTCCCTCCCATTCCTGCCTCCCTTGGGTTTTGTGGTCACCATCTGAGTAGATGCTGGGAAGACAACAGACTCTGCCGTTTTGATGTCAGCGAAGATACTTTGGGATGCAGGCATACTGGTCCCGCTTTGCCATAGAGAACTTCTTTTTTTTATTTTATTTTATTTATTATATGTAAGTACACTGTAGCTATCTTCAGACACTCCAGAAGAGGGCGCCAGATCTCGTTACGGATGGTTGTGAGCCACCATGTGGATGCTGGGATTTGAACTTATCACCTTCGGAAGAGCAGTCGGGTGCTCTTACCCGCTGAGCCATCTCACCAGCCCCCATAGAGAACTTCTGAAGCCTCTTCCAGGCACGCTCACTTCCTAAGACAGAGGCAGCCCAGCCTATCACTTTATCTCTTAGTGACAGCTACTCAGAGTTCTCCAGGCCTCCCCATCCTGCCCGCCAACCCCACAGTCTTGTCTTTGAACGTTCTTGCTTTCAGGCAAGGCTAGAAGCCAGAAAAAGTGCCAATCCCTCCCTTTACCCTGCCCGTGCTGCACCCACCTATTACTTTGCAGTCTGCACAGAGTTAAAGACAGCTATCTTGTCAACAAGCCCTGAGCTCAGTGCTGAAGACACAGTGATAACTGAGAGACCAGTCCTCACTGGCTGGATACAGAGGCACAAACAAGATTCTACTTGGTGGAAGGACCCAGAAAGGATCCTGGGCCCTGCCATGCTGTGTGTCTCCCCACCCACCCCTGCCAAGAACCTGGAAATTGTTGGCAAGAGGTATTAAGAGGTGTCATCTCGGGGCAGAGGATGGTGGGAAAAGGTTGAGTTGATCCTGGTGATTTCATTCAGCCCTAAACCTCGGGGCCCATGTTTACACCTCTGATGAACTCATCCTGGCCAGGCCCTCCCTGAACCTTCCAAGTGTCCTTTTGTTCCCTGTCACATGGCCCTACTACAGTTCAAGCTTACACTTGAGTGAAAACGGCTCTTCACTCCCCAGTAAATTATGCATGTTACCCATGAAAGCCCTTTGAATGCCAAATCACGTAAATTAATAGGATTTTAGAATGGGAAGCACCAAAGGGATTTCGCAGCTCTGTTGCTGTTACCTTGGGCAATAATAATAAAAAATAGGAATAGAAGTTTGTAGTCCACTTGTGGCAGGCACTTCATACTGTCATCTCGCTGACTCTTCACGGCAGCTCCACAGAATAGGCACTAGTAGCTGCGCCCTCACAGAGGAGGAAGATGAGGTAGGGAGGGGCGTTAACTGGGAACATGAGGGGTGTGTGTGTGTGTGTGTGTGTGTGTGTGTGTGTGTGTGTGTGTGTGTGTGTGTGTGTGTGTGTGTGTGTGTGTGTGTGTGTGTGTGTACGTTTACTGTGGGTGGCATTCCAGAAGTACTGTCCTCCTGGTTTAAGAAGCAGGGTCTCTCATTGTCCTGGAGCTTGCCAATAAGCTAGGCTAGTTGTTCAGCAAGCCCCAGGATCTACCTGATTCCGCCTTGCCAGTTCTGGGATCACAAGGATGTGCCGTCATGACTGGCTGGCTATTTATTTATTTATTTATTTTATGTGGGTTCTAGGAATCAAACTCAGGTCTTTGTACTGGCAATGGAAGCATTATACCAACTGAGCTGTCTCCCTCCTTCACCTAGCCTCGTGCCCATTTGCTTCCCCTCTCTTAGCTGCAGCACCTTCATCTATTAAAGGAACAGACACGGCTTTCTTGTCCAGTGGGAGAAAGACACAGGGAATTCTTTGACCTAGAGAAAGTAGACACTACTACTGTCATTAACATGGCTTATTGCCACAGCCGCCGGGTCTTTCAGAGCCAAGGAATAGGAAGGCAGAGAGGACACTCTACTTCCTTCCAGCCTGGGAACTGGGGTGCCCGCTGCTAGCTGTTAGGATTTTAAATTAAGTTTCTGTGCTAGTTGGTAAGTTGCTACCCTGAACCCTTAAAGAGACTCCCATGACCTCTGGACTCTCCCCTGAGCAGAGTTGGTACCCAAAGCATCCTGTCTAGAGGCTCGAGGATGGAGAGTCTTCATGCTGTAGGGGAATGGGGCTGGAGCTCCAGATATCCATTTACGGAGCTGGTGATGGTGCCAAGGTCAGAGCTGGAGCTTCCAGAGATCAGAAAGTTCTGGGTGTCCAGCACTTGCTATCCTGGGCTGCAGAGGTGGCTCAGTAGGGCTCAATGGCAGCCTTGCGGAGGTGGGTCTGTTTAACCCTATAGGAGGAAACTAGGACTGAGCATATCAAATAAAAATGGTTCAGGTTGGGAAAAAACATGATCTTGGCTTTCTCTGTCTGTTCCGTGTTTGAGAATCTGGGTGACCGGAAGTAAAAAGTCATAAGTTTGCTCAACTCAGCTAGGTGGAAGAGGGGACATGTTTGGGGCTAGGTCAGGGTTCACTGCCATGGGAATTCATTTGTTCCCTTCCCTCCCCTTCTGTCCTTGGAGAGGAGGATAAGATGGAATGGCCACCCCCTCTCCTTCTGTTCCCGAAATTGAGTTGTCTGATTGCCACCTCCATTTCCAAGCAACTATCTCCTTGAGCTTCAGGTGGTGAACCTGAAGCAGGCAGAAGCCAGAAGGTTCTGGGGCACAAGGGACCCCCACAGTGTCCTGAGGCTCATCTTATCATTTGCCATTTGTCTTTATCCTAGGGAGTCAGTTTGTTTGTAGCCTTTTTATAGAATGCCATCCGGGGAATGGAACCCTAATTTTTCCATCAGGAACTACACAGGGCAAGGACAGTGGGTGTTTGTCTCTGCCGTGATTCCAGTGCTTGGGACAATGCGTGGTACATAACAGATATTCTGTAACAAACATTTAGCAGGAGGCCAGGAGTTGGGAATGTGTCTTAGAGGATTCCTCTGCCAACATGCCTCCTGAATGTGACTGCTAGCCCTCTGTTCTGAGGACCTGAAGAACCTGAGGTAGAAAAGGCTCAGGAGAAGGGTGCTAGGCTAAAGTCGTCGTATAGAGAGTCCCACTCTAGGGCAGGCTAGACCTGGCCACAAAGCTCTATAGTTGCAGCTACTTGAGAGGCATAGGAAAGAATCACAAGTTCAAGGCCAACCTGAGCAAACTAATTGAGACCCTGCCTCAAAATAAGGGCTAGAGGTGTGCCTCAGTGGTAAAGGGTTTGCCTAGGTAGTACACAGGCCTGTGCTCAATGTTTTAAAAATGAAGGAAAATATTGCCCAAACCTCCTGATACTTCACAGATGCATTGTGATATACTTCCTTCATTCCTACCCAAACATCTAAAGAGTTAACATATATGAAAACAGCAATTATGTTAAAGCTTTGCCAAGGTGGTGCAGAGGCTTGTTCTGTGCCTGCCTTCCATGATTCCGGTGCTAACACCCTGAAGAGAGCAGGCCCAAACTATCCACCCCTCACTGTTGGCCACAGGCCGCCTCAGTTTCCCAGTCTGGCCTCTCTGCTTCCTTCCCAGGGACAGCTATCAGGTTCTGAATTACGTGTTTTCTCTGCTGTAGCCAAAGCCAGTGGCGAGGCAGTCTCAGCCCATGTTCTCTTCAGCATCCCTCTGCCACAAGCAGCAGCCGCTCCTGGCCCCCCTCACCTGTCTAGGGCATCTGCACAGCTGTTGGTACCTTCTGGAAAAGCCGGTCTCACTCCTTAAACGGTGTGTCTTGAGTCAGGTTCCTGATTTGAATGCCAAGAGCTCAGGGCTTATTCTGTTCCTTTTGAAATGAACGCACATCCGTTTCCGTCAAAGCGGACCATTTCCATTTGATCCTGGAAATGTGCCCCTTTGGTGATTAGTTTCGCCTTCTCTTTGGAGCCTCTGTTCTGATGTGAACCCCTGGTTCCTCTAGCTCTAGTCATGTGCCGCCCAGCTTTCTTCCAGCCTCACCCAGAAGTCAGAGCTATGAATTTTTCTGTAAAATGCTGAGCCCCGCCACCCCAGGCAGGCCTGAGCAGCTTGGGCCAGCCAGAGTGGCAGATGGCAATGTTTCCAAACTCGTGTGGGACATGTTCCCTACATTCTGGGTAGCAGTTTCTTCTTTTGGTAGCTTATTTTCTAGTATTTGGATTCAGGGAAACAGCATTAGATTAGCCAAGACAGTTTGAACCAGCAATAGAAACTGCTTCTAGGGAGAGGCTGGGTGTGCTGGGTGAGGGAGCAGAGGAGGACTTGATCAGGCAACCTTGGAAGAAACTGTTCGTGTGGGACTTGAAGAAAGGTCCCAAATCATACTTCCTAAAGCTATACAAGGCTTCGGAGTTCTCTTCATCTTTTGGGGATCCATAATGCATCCCAGGACACAGAAATAAATATGAACCCAACTGGAACTGCATCAGTGCAGGGGTGGGGGTGTCAGTGCAGGGGTGGAGGTGTCGCATGCACAGGTGTGCATGCACACGCGTACACACACACTGCCCGAAAGCCAACATCTCTCCCAAACAAATATAGGGAAAGGAGACAGAAAAGACCTTTGGCCTCCCAATCAGACAGCAAGCAGCATTTTTTCCATGTTTACAAAGAGCAAAGACCCCCCTCCCCCAGCTTCTTCTAGTTCATGTCTCGTCTGTCTGCATTACGTATTAGAAACTTCCAGAAGGTTTGATTCTGTTGAAGAAGGTGTAGCCAGGGCAACCTGAGATTTCTTTCTTTTTTTTTTTAAGCTCCCCCAGGCAAGATCGGAACCCACTGTTGGGAATGGGATTAATCACAAGAATTTGATTCCCTACCATTTTCTCAGGAGGCTCCTTGCTCCTCTGAGGTGGAAGAGGTGACAGAATGTATAGCTGTGCCCCGTGACTTGACATTTTACTTGTTATTTGTACACATGGGAAGTCAGTGGCCCACCTTCAGGGCGTCAGTTCTCTGCTTTCGCCTTCTCTAGGGAAGATCTCATTTTGGCCTCCTGCAGACTAGCTGGCCAGTGTTACATAGCATTGAAGGCACACACTGAAGTGAAGCAGGCTTGCTCAGCAATGCTTGTTCTAGTGAGCCATTCTGCCAGCCAGGGGCTGACCTTTATCACCAAAGGTCCTCAACTTTGCCACTACCCAAGAAGCTTTGAAAGGCCCAATGCTTGACTGTACTAAAGACTGAGCTATCCGGGCAGTGGTGGTGCACGCCTTTAATCCCAACACTTGGGAGACCAGACCGAGGCAGGTGGATTTCTGAGTTCGAAACCAGCCTGGTCTATAGAGTGAGTTCCAGGACAGCCAGGGCTATACAGAGAAACCCTGTCTTGAAAAACAAAACCAAAAAAAAACAACAAAAAGAAGACTGAGCTAGTCATGATCTCCAGGGACTCCAGCATGTGTAAATACTATAAACCAGGTGATGCCATCTGGTTCTTAACCCAGGGTTGAAAATCAACATGTATGGAAGAGCTGGGCACTGCTGTGTCTCATAGCCTACATCCTCCGCTTTGCTTACTCCTGGGTGTGTGTGAGTTTCCGCCCTGAGGCTGGAAGATCGGGGACTCAGGCTGGTGGGATCCCAGATAGTGCTATCCTTGACTACACTTGACCCAGACGAGCAACCCCAAGTCCTCCTCACTCACACATGGTAGCCCCTCAAATCCTGGCCATCGGCAGCTAGAGTTTGGGAAGTCTCTGAGCTGGGGGCTAAGCGGCCCATGTGACTGTCCTAGAAGAGACGGTCACCCAGCAAGAGAAATAAGATATGCATATGAAATAGCTGTATTTAGGTAATACAGAAAGTACTAAGGGCTGCGGAAGCAGGGAAAAACAGGTGCAGTGTCATAATTTAAAAACAAAAAACTGGGGGCTGGTGAGATGGCTCAGTGGGTAAGAGCACCCGACTGCTCTTCCGAAGGTGATAAGTTCAAATCCCAGCAACCACATGGTGGCTCACAACCATCCTTAATGAGATCTGGCACCCTCTTCTGGAATGCCTGAAGACAGCTACAGTGTACTTACATATAATAAATAAAATAAATCTAAAAAAAAAAAAAAAAACAAAAAACTAACCTGTGCAGTGGTGGTGCACACCTTTAGTTCCAGCACACAGGAGGCAGAGGCAGGCAGATCTCTTCAGTTCAAGGCCAGCCTCATCTACAGAGCATGTTCCAGTACAGCCAAGGCTACACAGAGAAACTCTGTCTAAAAAAAAAAAAAAAAATTAAAACACTGCTGACTTATAACTTGCAGTGAGGTGTCATGACTCCAAAAGTCTATCAAAGTGTGTCAGTCACTGTCATTCCTGTAGTGATGGCTTCCCCTTAGACATGTCATTAACCCCAAAGTTTTGTTGACATCAACCCCAGGAGACTTAGGATTGTCATCCTCATAGATAGACACACTCGTGCAGGGCCTGAGGCTATGGGACTCTAAAGGTCATCTTGTCAGCCAGCCTGTCTTGCAGCTGAGAGGAATAATGTACTCTGCCTAAGTCTCCCAGCAAGCAAGGCAGGGGTCAGCCAGGGCTGGAAGCCAAATGAGCTGAAGAATGGCTCTCTGGCTCTGACCCCATCCACCAAGAACGCTACATGATACAGCCTTTTCTCACCCAGAATCTCTCCATTGGCCTGCTTCTCATGTCTCCAGGCCATCTTCTCAATGACTAGAAAGTTCCCAGACAGGAGGAACATGGTGTATTTCCTGTTCACAGCCAGCCAGCCTGTGGCTCCCAGCCCACCTGGGATTTGATCAGTAAAACATCTCCCCCACCCTTTGTGCTGGATTCATTGCTAACATATCATGTCCATTTTGGTGGTTATCATCATTAGAGATAAACAGAATCTGTGCTGTTATTTTGAGCAGTGGAAATTTTGCTTTAAAATGGCAACAAGAAAGAAAGGGCATAGTGAAGGGTTATAGATCACTACTACCTTTAAGGAACTCAAGTATGTCCCGATGTCCTTGTGGCCGTGGAGCCGTGACCTCTAATGTAGAGAAAGCAGAACAGGCCCTGTCCAGAAAGAGTTCTGCCTTGCATGCTACAGAGCTGATAGCTGGGAAAGATCTGACAGTACTCCCATTATACTGGCTCACTCTCAGACATTGATCTGAGCACTTTGTATATGTGGATCTTGTGCACAGAGGGTTAAGCAGCCTGCCTGCAGTCATAGTTGGTGAATGGCTGGGCTGATTTGAACTCCAGCACCTACAGTGATGTGCCTCAATCATTGTAGCCAGGAGGATGGTTCGTTGGTTTCTAGTACGCTCAACCCATCCCAACACACACCTACCCCCACTGTACATGCACATACCCAAGACATACTTCCCCACACAAACACATATTCCCGTTACACATACCCATCACGAACACAGCACATATTTCTGCATCTGGGTGGCACACGTCACAAGTTCATCCACCAGGTCCTGTGGGGAACCTGTTGGAGTGAAGGTGGACAGCCTGCCCAGAGGAGGAGAGGACTGGTGTAGAGCAGCCGGAACGAGTCATGCTTGGCTCAGGACTCGGGTGGATGATAGAAATGTGTCTCTGACTGGTGTCTCAGAAGGAAGGACTACCTGCCTGCCTGCCTGCCTGAGGTAGCAATGCAGGGGCTGCAGCCTGCACACACACAGTGGCTCCTTCTGCAGCCACCTCTGATAACCCCCGCCTCTTAGTTCACCTCAGTGCCTGAGGAAACTTCCATCCCGGGCAGAGTTCTCTATCTTCAGGAGAAACCTTTATCTGAGGTGCAGGGTAATGGATTTCCTTTCTTTTGGATACGTTTTTATTATTATTGTTATTATTATTCCTCTTTCTCTCAGACTTCTTGTCCAAACTGCTTAACTCTAGAAAATAGGTCTTTAAAAAAAAAATCTTATCAACTCTACTCCCTTCCTCCAGCTAGCATCTTGTCATGCTCCCAAGGAAGCCTCCTATGTTATGTCTGGGAAAAGAAAGCACAAAAGAATAGCCTACCTCTACCCTGCTGCTTCTTTACTGCCAGCATCCCTTAAGCCCCCCTCTGGGCCTGCAGCAGGAGGCTGGGTGGACAGAGGTTGGGACAAAGAGAAATAACCTGACTTCTTCCTTATTTCCCTTCAGCACTTTCCACCAACACCATCTTCAGAAATCTAGAGCCTGCATGGAAGAGCTGGGGAGAGGACTAGGTGGGGAGTCCCATCCCGGGCTCCTCTCTGGGAAGGGAGCAGCGAGGTCTTCATGGGCGCTGGGAGACTCATTCCCAGCCTAGGAGAACCGTGTACAATTGTTTCACCTGGATCTTTCTTTTTCCCCTTCAACAGCCCTATTACCATATTTAAATGCAAGTATGTCTCTTTTCATTGGCATTTTCAGTAGCTTAGCCTGACCTTTTTAGAGTAGCTCTTTGCCTTTTGACCGTCTTGCCCTCCGTAGAACCGTGTAGCTCGGACCATAGCCTTAGAGTGTAGTGGGCTTCTAGTTCGCTCTGTGTGGAGGGTGTTCCTCCTCTCTCTGCTCCTCTGCTCCCTGCTCTTCCGGTGCATGTCTTGGTCCCTTGTCCCGTAGAAGTGTGTTTTACCAGACAGGCTCTGTGGCCGAGGTCAAGCAGCTCTTTGGGGAGCTGTTGGCCGGGTTTGCGGGGGCTTCTGGTGAATCATTAAAAAAATAAAAATTTTTAAAAAAAGTAGCCCCTGGAAGTGGGTCTTGGGGTCAGGCTGCAAATGTCTCCCTGGTAGCAGAAGATATGTGTCTCTATGTATGTGGAAGTATGTCTGCATATAGTCCAGTGTGTGACTATGTGTGTCAAGCTAGTGGTCAGAGAAGCCACTAAGAGAGAGGGAAGACACAGCCTACCTTTCCTTTCACATGGACGTTCTGCAGATATCTGCTCAGCCTCATCTTTATTTCGCCTGGCCTATCTTTGCTGGACAGTACTCACCCCTGCTGGGGAGCCCTCCAAGCTGGCTTCCTCTGACTGTGGCCTCATACACTGGAGTCACATCAGAGTTCCCTGTCGTTGCCACAGGATGTGCTGGGATAATCTGTGATCGTATCCTGGCACTACCCAGTACCCAGGTACCTGACATACACATCAAAGCCCTGGGTTCCATCCCCAGCACCCCAGAGTAATATTATTATAACTCTGGGAAGATTGAAACACAGAATGGGATCGCGCAGAACCACAGGGCTCACCCCCAGGTAGAGCCCCTCAGCCCTCTGACGTCTAACATCCTGTGTTTACTCACCTGGAAACACCCACGTGCTTCACCCTCAGGCCTCAGTACCATTATCGTGTGTCAGTGCAGGGTCAACGGAGACCTATACTCAATTCTCCAAAGACAGAGGTCCTCCTCGTAGTTGAGTTACTGTGATGTGCTTCCCAGAATGCACTTCTGGGGTGACCAGTATGTGAGAGTCAGGCATCTTAAGATCCCGTGCCTTCCAGAAGCCTGAGAGCCACTGGTCTGTCTGTGAAGCCCTTCCCAGCTGTCCTTTGTGAGAGCCTGGATCCTCAGTGGTGCTTTCTGATCTCACCCCTTTTTCTCTCCAGGCTTCCCGGCGGCGGCGGCTTATGGACCAGTGGCAGCGGCAGCTGTGGCAGCGGCTCGAGGATCAGGTAGGAAGGTGTGCGGGGCAGGCGGCTCCCAGGCATGCCTCCTATGCAGGGGAAGGTAAAAGCCCTGCCAGTCTGTGTGGCTGCGTCTGTCCAGCACTCCTCTCTCCATGGCCCAGGGGAGGGGGCAGGGACCGGGAGGCATCACCAAGGCCCAACCACCCAGGGCAGTTGCTGCAGGAGTCTGTCACAGTTAGGGGACTGAAAACCTGAGGCAGAAATGTGTTCCTATGAACAGAGAAAACCTACCGTTCCCTTTGGCTTTGGACTGCCCTGTCTCTAAGCCCAGCTCCTAGAAATTCTGGCCACTGATGTCCTTGGCTCTGGCAGGTTTAGAAGGTTCCCTTCCTTGAGTCTCTGACCAGGCCAAAGAGGTAGAAAGTAGACTCCCTCTCCTGCCAAGCCTGGCAGGTGGGCTTTTCACTCTGGCTCAACTCCCAGAGCCCTGGAGGCCAGATATGGACCAATCCTTAAGGGAGGCAAAGGAATAAGGCCTGTTGTGGCCTAAATCCCTGCCCCTCCAGAATCTCTTCTGAGTCAGTCAGCCACCAAAGAGGTTGGAACTTTCTTTCCCAAGACCTTTGGCCTTTTAAAAGCTCTGGAGCCCTCCAGTGGCCAGGGGACACTTTCCCAGCCATGGTATAAGGTCCAGCCAGAAGTGGGGTATATCACCCAGCCATGAGTGCCAAGGACTTCCCGCCATGCCCTGGGCACTCCTGACAGCTGCTCTCTCCACCTTACTCCTCCCTCCTCTGAGCAGCCTGGTTCCAGGCTCCTTTACCCATGCCCTGACACTCTGCCCCTTGGGCAGAGCTCTGGAGCACTCATTTAACAGAACTAGGCTCTAAAGAGAGAGGGGCAGGGTGGGGAGCTGGTAGAAGATACCAGGAAACGGATTGTTAAGGCCCAGAGGGCAAATGCCAAAAACCCAAACAGGTACAGTGAGGCTCGTTAGAAAACGTCAGAGAAAATCCGTTCCATGCAAACTGGCACTGCCTCCAAGCTACAAAGGATCCCCTCCCCCAAGGTACTCACTGGAGTTTTGGGGGGTGGCCCAGGTAGGGCATTAATTGAGGTGGGGGCTGCTGAGGGGCCGTTTGCCAGAGAGCTTGTGATTGGCAGGCACGCTAGGAAGCCCAGACAGCTGGGCCCTCTCAGCTTCCACCCACTCTAGTCTGTGACGGTCCCACCTTGCCCCCTGGCCAGTATCCCTTGGTGATCCTCACTCCCAGGCCCTAAGACAGGTGCACAGTTGCATCGTGTCTTCCTGTTTCTGGTTTTGGGGGTTTTATTATGAATGTTTTGGGAGAATGAAGAAAAAAAAAAAAAAGCAAAAAGACTCATTCCTACCTGTGCCTGGGAGGGGAGAAAGATCAAAAGAACAGACTTGAAATTTGTGAGTGTTGTTTGTTTTCTCCGATCAGTTTCTTTCTTTTGATAACTTGGATTATGAAACTAAACTTTAACCCAAAATTAACCCTGCCTCTCTCCCCACCCCACCCCATCCCCCACCCCACCCTGACTTCATGGCAAGTTTAAAGGGCAGTATGGGATTCTTTGCGAGTCTGAGAGCTGTCTCCCCGGGCTGTGCCCCCTCTGCCACTCTGCCCATGCACAGGCCCCTCCCCCTCCCCATCCAGGCGGGAGCCCCACTCACCCATCCCCCTAACTCCTAACCCTCAAGGTCATCTCCAACCACACATTTTGTTTCTCGGATCAGTGGTGTTTTATTTGTAGCCATTTCCATCGGGAGCCAAATCTCCCATAGGCCATCAAGGTCAGCCATGTTCATCGCTGCACTGTTAGTGAATTGTATTCAGGAGGACGCTCCCCAAACCCCTGCCCACCCCAGCCTGGGTTAGTACAAGGAGTAAATCCTCAGCTTGAGGTACCCAGCACTGCCTAGTGGCTGTAGGCTTGGGCTGTGCCCACCATAGAGAGAAGTCCAGCCCAGAGCCCCATCTTTGGACTTGGACCAAAGCTGTCAAGTTGGGGAAGGGAACTCTGCCTTTTTTCTTTTTACGTCTTTTGGACAGTAGGGGGACTGTCACCATCTTCTCTCTAGAAGATGACCTGAGCCTGGAAGGTTGGCCAGTTAATATACCTTTGATTGGCCCTTCATTGACAAATTCTCTGTTGTGAATTGAAAAAAGACAGACATCAGTGTATGTATTACATCAGACCCCTGAGGGTTCCCAGGCACTTGATGACTCAGATTGCCCTGCACCAGCTCCTCAAACCTTGCCTCACCCACTCCCAGGTCTTCCCCAAAAGCTAGGGATGCCCCTGCCCCCTCCCCGCTCCCCCACCCTAGCCTCATGACCAAGCATCCTGTATCAGGAGTCCTTATAAACTCCTTAAAATCCATTGACTACCTTCTGGGAGCCTGGCACCATGTCACACCTGACGGTGACTACAGACTCTAGGAAACGTGTCTCTGCTTCCAGGGGCTCCTGGACTGGGGTTAGGGATTAGATGTCCTACAGAAGGCAACTTTTTTGGTTATTTTTATCTAGCCGCACCAATTTAGTTCTCCTGCTCCCCCGACCCCTTTGTTTTGACTCTCCCCCCCTTCCCACATTAGGAAGCCCCTCCGCTGAGGACCATGGGGGCGGGAGGCAGCTTGTATCTTTCTCAGGGTGGCAACTTGGATTCGTCAGGGCTGTGGCATTGAGGCAGTCCAGCGGGGAGGCCTTGACTTTCTGCCTCAGCCTGTTCCTCTGAGTTAGCCTGGCCTACCTTTTCTTACTTCCCCCAGAACCTGAGGTGAGCAGGGCACAGGCCCGGCAGGGGGGACCACCCTGCCGACTCCTAGATAACTTTCACTATCAGTGGTGTCACTCTCCTTTCACGTTCACCTGGTAGTCTGAAACCTCATCTTGTGCTCAGTCGAGAGTTTGTTTATTTTGATTGTGTCCATCCAGTTCCAGCGGCTCCGCCCCCATCACGTCCCATCCAAACATAAATCCAGTTGGACTGTTGACAACGCCTCCTCCCCCACCCCAACCCCCAACCCGAGGAAAAAATAACTGGTACCAATTTTCAGGGTACTTTTATTTGGGGGTGACCTCATTGGTGGGTCTGTGTATTACTCTTCGAGCTTGCAGAGCACCCCTCCCCTGGTGTCCTCCCCCCTCACTCCCCCCCTGCCCCTGCCCCGGCCCCAACCAGGACCCCGTACTGTACTTTATACTTGCCGGCTTTATTCCAGTCTAGTGACGTAAGCTCCCGACGGTGGTGGTGAGTGTGGGCAGTCATGTTTCTGTTGTCTTTTCTCTTGCTTGGTTGGGGCTGCGGTGAGAGAGTGTCTGAGGCAAACTTTCCCGCCTCTCTTACACTAGGACCTGCACACGTCCTCTCAGACACTCTTCTGAGCCCGCTCAGCAGGAAGGTTTGTCCACACCTGTTAACCTCTCAGTGTCCAGCTTCCTGTTAGTACCAGCTGGTTTGCATGTTTTGCTTGTTCAGATGAAACAGTTCAAGAAACAAACTCATATCCAACTCTCGAGAAATGTCTTTCTCTCTTTTTTTTTGTACACTTTACGTTTCTCTCTCTCTCTTTTTTTTTTATCAGTTACAACTCCAAAACACCTGTTGTCTAGTAAAACATTTCACACCTCCCTTGCCTGTTCTTAGATTGTATGTATCTGTGGGACTGAACTAAATGCATGCACTGTAGTAGATGTCCTGGTAGCTGTAGCTGTAGTTGTAGAACATGCATTGTTGAGTTGATATTACAGGGCCTCCGAAGGCGCGGCCCAACACCGCTGTCTGAAGGGGAGTACGGGGACCAGGAAGAGAAGGGGTTCCATGTTTTCAATGTCGCCAAGGGCTTGGATCCATGTTCTCGCCATCAGCCACCACCACCTCTCCTCACGCTCTCCACTGGGTCACCACCCTCAGCTCTAGCCTTCCCGATGAGATCCGTGTTCACCATAGCGAAAGCAAGGGGAGCCAGAGTTGGAAGGAGCCACCCTGTTCTTCTGAGTTCTTCTCTTCCCCACGCTGTTCTTGCCTAAAGCAACAGATCTTGTTTTGAAGGCCATCAGCCAGGCTCCTCTGAGCCCAGCTTCTCCTTGAGCCCTTCAGGGACACAGGTCCCTATGGGGGGAAAAAATTAGCCTGTGTCATCTGCTTCTGCGGGTGGAGGGAAGTAAGGTGTGGTAAGGAAGAGACTGAGAGCTTTGACCCTGGTAGATGCTGGCATTGGCTCTTATGAGTGGTGACGGCATGCGCGATGGCCCGGCATCCCTCGTGGTGGTGACTGGCACAGCATATCAGGGAAGAGAGAAGCATGACAGGCCTGAGACAGCCACAGAACTCCCATTCTCCCTAAGACTCCCTAGAAATGTTTTTTCTGGAGGGAGCCTTTGTCCTCCACTTGGGGCATGTGTGGGCAAGCATCTTCTCTGCCTGTATAACAAGCCATAAAGGAGTACCAGAGAGCCCAGAGCTTTTGTCCCTAACTTTCTAAGACCATATGAAGTAAGGACAATACTTGCTACGTTTTACATATCAAGTCAAGGTGGACAGTGGCTCTGACCTAACCCTACAGTCAGATGGGCATTGGGCAGAATCTGCAGGATACAAGTTATCTATCATGGGACACAGAATTCAGGGAAAAAAGTCACAGAGCCCATAACACCTTCAAAAGGCTATGTCATGCTAGAATGAAATAGAAGCCTCATGGGGTGGGAACTTGTGGGGGCGGGGGGCGGGGGAGCTGTGACACTCTGGCAGAGTTAGAACACGAAAAAGCTGAGCATGCGCCAGGCCAGACAGAATGAGGACACAAAGGCTCCAGGTGGAAAAATCCAGGAAGAGCCATCCTTCCAGCATGGTCTCCCTAGGGACAGGGGAAGCAGGCTGCAGAAAATGGCTGGGACTAGGCTCCAGTGCTGCCTGCTGACCTAGGGCTAGCAAAGAAGAGCAGTGAATGGGAGCAGAAACCAGAGAGCAGAACCCCAGGCTACCAACCTGCATCCTGCATCCTGGGACAGCTCTGGTGCCTGTAAAACCCTCTGAGTTCCAGCCCAGGAGGCAAGTGGGCAGACCAGCGTGCCTACCACAGCATGGTGAGGCCTCTCCTAAACCAGCAGAGGAGGTTAGGGCCCAAGAAACTGGCATGGACATCCAGCCCTTCTGAGATGGCTCTGGGTCTCTGCAGCCACCTTTGTGAAAGTATCTCAAAGCTCTCCATCCTCCCACATAAGCAGAAATCTTGTGGCTTTCAGGAGGGTCCCTGTTTCCTGACAGTGTAGTGTCTGGCCTGACAAGGACCACTTCCGACTTCATTATAAAATAGGGAAGTGAGCTAGGGAAAATGTTTAGTGAATAAAGTACTTGCCACGCATAAATGAGGATCTGACTTCCTCGAGCCCTAAGATTCAGAAAAGCACGATATAGCATCTGTGACAGCATGTACCTGCAACCCCCCAGCACTAGGTGGGCAGACAGGCAGATCCTGGAGGCTCATAGGACAGCCAGTGTAGTTAAAACAGCAAGCTCTGGGTCAGTGAGAAACCCTGTCTCAAAAAATAAGATATATATATATATATATATATATATATATATATATATATATATATGAATGATATATCTGACATCAACCTCCGAACTCTACACACGTGCACCCACACAGGTAAGTACACCTGCATACATGCATACATGACACGGGGAGTGTGTGTAGATCAGTGTGTGCCTTCATCTCTCCAAATAGCTTTTCAGCACTTCTGTCAACAAGATCTGATGGGAGATGAGAAGTGGGGGACACAGGACTGCTCTCTGCTTTTCTCTCAACTTCATGTTATCAAAAATACATCCTTTTGGGGCCTGTGACCTATCTGTGGGCAAAGTCATGGAGAGAGCCTCTCCTTAGGATACAGTCACATCTGTTGCCATATGTAGAATCAGTATAGTGGCCAGGGGGAGAGAAAGGTATGGCACATTGGGACAGGACAAGATACCAAGAGTAGCTGGACTTTAGCTTACCCACCCAGTGTTACTTCAGTATTCATCTTTCAGGCCCTGGCCTGTGTACTGGAGAGCACCTACTTTCCCAGGTTGTCATTAAAAATTTCATTTCTGATAGAGCAGGGCTTTAACCACAAAGACTGGCAATGAGATTTAACTAACTTCACTGAGTCTATAATAAGGTGCACAGGCTCCCGCTGCTGACCTCGGCTCCATTCATTCTCCAAGGGCTTTTGGACCAGCCCCGTTGAGGATACAGTACATCAGCTCCAATCAATAATTTTATAATAGAAATACCATGCACTTGATAAATCAACTCTAGAGCAATTAGTGACTAGCCTTAAAGTCCAGACCGAAGTCTAAGTTAATCTAGAAGCAGATGGAGTGGGGGGATGTTAATGGCCTTTAAATCAGTGGAATGGTTTTCAGTAGGTGACATGTTCCTGACTGTCCCTTAAGTGGGTTTGCCATTGCTCCGGTGCTGGCTGGAAAGCCCAGGCCCAGCTGTCAAGGATCCTTCTGTGGAAAGCGTATTGGTTCTCTTGGGCACTACACAAGCAGGGAGAACACATTAGTCCTAGAGACCCTCTCCCATTGGTGGAGGGACTGAGGGTTGTAAGAGTCCTGTAAGATGGTCACCCCCTAGGTTTGACAAGAGCCATCAGAGGAACACAGGCTTGGGGGGCATCGTGATGCGGTAGATTCAAAAGAGCTTTGATAACTATATACAGCCACACCAAAGCCGTGAGCTACACTGGAAAGCAGGTTTGCCTTGGTTTCACGTGTTTTCTCCTGAGAGAGCAGGGCTCCAAAATGTCTGTGTGACTTATCCAGAGTCACACTCCTGATGACCTGGAAACAAGGCTCTAGTCAAGGTGCAGAGCACTGGATCTGACCAGGCATTTGGCCTCCTGAAATTAGCCCTGTAGAGGAACTGCCACCATAGGCCTGCCACCCAGACACCCGACATAATCAGCAATACAGGGAACACCCAGGCAGCCCTGAGGTCTAGGTGTGTGTCATTCCAAGGACTCCGGCTCCAGCCCAAGACCACATACGTAGTCCAGCCTTCCAGATGGAGATTGCTGAAACAGAGGCAAGGCCATCTGCCGAAGTTTAACTCAGCAGTGTACTTACCAAGTATATAGTCAGTACCAGACAGGGTAGGTACATTGCTAGACCTGATTTGTGATGTTTTTAGCTGTTTTGGAAAGCTTGGCATGCTTATGTTTTATAGAGGCTGAGAACCTGAAAGCGCCACAGAGGTGTAGGCCCCATGTGTGCGTTTTTCCAGACCCTTCTATGTAGTTATATTGCTACCCTCCTAACTTTAGTACTTTCTTTATCTGAGCTGCTTTGTCTCATGATGGCTGCAGCTGTGCGGGGTGTCATGTCATCCCATCTAAAGAAGGAGGTGGATCTGGAGATGTAGCTCAGCTGATAGTGTGTTTAACCTAGAATGCACAAAGTCCTGGCTTTGTTCCCCAGCATTGGATAAACCCAGCAGAATGGCATACACCCGAAGACTCAGCAGTCAAGAGGCAGGGAAATACAGAAGTTCAAGGTCAGCCTCCGTTATACAACAGATTCAAAGCCAGCCTGAGCAATGTGAGATCTGCTTCGCAAATGCAATGCAACCTGGTGCAGGGCAACACAGCAGGTGGTCCAGAATCCTAGCCAAAACCAAGAGCTTTGTGCTGATTGGTCAAGGCCTGTGCTATAAGAACCAGTCACTGAACGGTCGATCTATCTCCTTCTAAACCAAATGGCTTTTATACAGTGGGGTTGGGGGAAGAACTGCATCCCAAAGGACCACTTTGGGTCTGATAAAGAGAAAGAAAATAACATTGTAGTAACAGCAGAGACACATACCACACCCTTGAGGGGTTATGGTTAAACACCAGCGCTATCCACACCCTTAGGAACCAGCCAGCCTAAAGAGAAGACAACAGGCCGGGCGTGGTGGTGCACGCCTTTAATCCCAGCACTCGGGAGGCAGAGGCAGGTGGATTTCTGAGTTCTAGGACAGCCTGGTCTACAAAGTGAGTTCCAGGACAGCCAGGACTATACAGAGAAAACCTGTCTCGAAAAACCAAAAAAAAAAAAAAAAAAAAGAGAGAAGACAACGGGTAGTTAATGACTCTACACCACCAAAAACCCAGTCACAGAAATCTGTGGGAGGAGCATGGGTGGGATGTGGTTCACTAGTCTAGATGAGGGTACATTGGAAGCCCTGCAAACAGTTAACTGTGGCTGGAGAATTCAATACAGTATGGGTGGATGAGCATCCCATGATGTTAGAGAGCCGGAAAGACTAGTGTAGAGAGTGCCCTTGGTACCCAGCCATGAAGCCTGGATACACCTGGCAACAAGTAGGGAAACCCCAAACCAGGAAGAGAAACCAGAGGTACGTGATTGACATGCCTTGGCAGCATTATTCAGGGTAGCATGAAGGAGTTGGACAAGTCACAAGTAATTCTTAGACATTGTGGCCTCTGAGTGCACATCAGTAAATATATGCATAGGAGGTCTCATACTCCCATCTACTTGATGTGCCTGGTCTCAGCCATGGGCGATGGAGGCTGGGGTAGGGTACAGAAGGATTCTGTGGAGAGTCAGTCACACAGTCAAGTTTGAGATCTAGTGGCAGGTCAGGGAGAGCTCAGCAGGCAGCAAAGCTCACAGTAGGAGGAGAGACCTGACCCTGGCCTTCAGAGATTGAGAACAGAAGACTGGCTACTAGGGAGACTGGGCTACCTAGAAGCCAGCCAGGGTCACTATGTCCATATTGTGGGGCTGGGGGATTGGTTCAAATTCTTCATAGCAGTAGACTGAGAAAGACAGAGCCACCTGAGAGAGATGACCTGGGCAGGGGCCCAAAGAAGACACGTGTTTCCATTTACCTTTAGTGATAAGTTATCCCCCACTCCCACCCTCAGGCTGTCAGTTCTCACTTCGTTGCCCTCAAGGCAGCCTCTGCCCTCGGCCTTTCTGCTGGTGCATCTCTCATTGTCCTTGTCTGGCTCGGACTAGTAGAAAGAAAGCCACACCTAGTGAGCAGAACATCTCAAAATACACATCTTAAAGACGAGTAACAGGAGAGTATTAGAAACACCCCCCCCACTTTATTAATACAACAATAATAACAATTCATCAGTAGTTGTTCATATTATGTGAGTCAAGCGCTGTGTGCGCCGAGCTCACACGCCATACCCCTGCTTAATTCGGAAGCCATAAATGGGTGCCATCAGTCCCCTTTCCCTTTTAAAGATTACAAACTGTGGCTCGGGGAAGAGATAGTAGCTTATCTGAGGTGGCAGTGACAGGATTTGAGCCTGTCCCATCAGCCTGTGCTCTGAGCCACTATCAGCACATGGTGCGTTGCGCCAGTCTCTCTCACGGCGGCTGAGCCAGACTGCAACTTTTAAACACTCAACAGAAAGGTGCAGCTGTTCCCACTCAATTCTTCCCATCCTTAGGGGAGGCGATAACCCAAAATCATTTACAAGTGGTCTCGAGAGGCAAGCTCTGCATTTTTGCACCTGCTTCTGTTTTTGGGACTCACGGCATGGTTCTGCCTGGCTGATCTTTGGCTGACATTTTGATTTGGTCCCTGCATCTATTCGGACCAGTGTCAGACAAAGGAGAGAAGAGGTGTGGTCCAACAAGAGGGAGCCAGGTTGAAAGGAATTCTTTGAAGGGAACTCTTGGTTAAAATATAGCTGAAGGAAGTTAGTCACTGTCCGAGGTGATAGATAAGGGAGGAAATCTCTGGGTAGGCAGACTTCTCTGCAGGGGGGAGTCAGCATCTCTTTCTTTGCCTTGCGCAAACAGCATCTGGAAAGTGGTTAGGAAACACTGCCCAGCCCTAGAGCAAGGCGTCCATTGGCTGCCCAGTTGCTGGGGCTGTGCTTTGGGCCAATGGTGGAGAAGGGGGTGTGGCCACAGGCGCAGCCGACTCCTTGCCCAATCTTCTTTCAGGGAGGCTTGGGCACCAGGTACCATAGCAACTGCAAACAGGGGCTCATTTGTTTTGTAGATGAGTAATTACTACACAATTAAAGAAGGCTAAAAATAAATGGGCCCTTTGTTCCAGGCTACTTATTAATATTAATAAAGTGGTCTGTCCAGGTCTATGGCAAATAGTGAATGCCATGCTTGCGCCCGGGTGCCTGAGGTAGAGACCGGTGTGTGAAGAAAGCAGGCCAGCCCTGCTTCACTGCCAGCTTCCCTCTCTTTCTGGAAGTTATTTCTGGCTATGTCTTGGAGAGGGTGGGCTTCCTGGGTCTTGGAAAGTTCAGCCTTACAGATAGATACACACAGAACGGTGGGTACAGTGGCGAGTCAGGCAGAAAACTAACCCACCCCTCCCCCACCAGAGAACAGACCAGAAACACAGCAGGAACCACATGACATGGAAGAAACTCCTTGTCTCTTTATGCTCTCTTTGACCTCACATTGTCTTTTTAATCCAGAAAAACACCCTTTAAACCTTCTACTGAGATTTCAGGGTCTTCCTCTGCCGGCCTCTTTTTCTGTTTTCCTGTCTCGAAGAGTAAACTCACCATGACAGGCTAGGGGTCTAGCCAAGTTCATGACCTCCATCCCTTAGACCTTGACCTTCAAGGTTCAAATAGCTAAGAGGATACTGAAACCAAGAAGTGCACCCACCTCCTAGGGGAGGAGATGCCTTGAGAGTGAGAAATAGCTCAGAAGATAAACCCGCGGGAGGGTGGGCGGGGCTTGGTTCCTGGTCGGAATCCACCTCTACTAAATGAGGATTTCAGACTTACAGTTCCCCAGTAGGTCCCATCATCCCAGCAGCTCTGTATTGCTGCTCCGTCCAAAGCTCCTGATCCTTTGTCCTAGGAGACATAAGCAGTGGAAATGACAGTGGCTTAAGGACAACGTGCAGAGAAAGCCAAGAGCATCCCAGTGACAGGAAATCCCGTGGTGGGGTGTGCCCTTGAGAAGAGTCTGCCATCAAGTGCAGGATGCATGGCGGTATAAACAGAGCCCTTTCTGTTTACAGTTAGAATCACATTTTCAGTGTATCAGATTTCCAGCCTTAAGTGTGCTTGGTGGGACCTTTCAGGCTTCTGTGGTTCTGTCTTTGTGAACAGGACTCATTAATATCAGAAGACCTGGGGCTAGGGGAGATGGCTCAGTTGGTAAAGGGCATGCTGTTGCAAGCAGGTGGACTTGAGTTCTGATCCTCGGTGCTCAGGTAACAGCAAGGCAAAGCTGCATCTGTAATCCCAGCATTTAGGAGGTAGAGATGGGTGGATCCCTGGAACTGATTGGTCAGCCTACTTAACCAAATTGATGAGCTCCACGTTCATCAAGAGACCCTGTCACAACTAAGGCGGAGAGCAGTAAAGACACTTGACAATAGCCTCCACATGCACACCCCACACAAACACACACATACATGACACACAAATTCAGTAACAGAAGACCTGCTCATCGCTGCTAATGAGCAAGCCAGCCTTACGATTTGTTACAACTATGCTGCATGCTGAAATCACCTGGGCATTTTTTTTTCAACTTCCCTCATTTCCAGGCCATATTTCAAACCCATCAAATCAGAGCCTGGGCAAAGTCAGTGTGTAACCATAGCCTCACGTCCTGGTGAGTTGTGCAACTTTATACCATCCCTGACCATGACAGGCACCCAGCATCCTCCAAAGGGAAGCAGGGGAAGTCACCAGCCTAGGTTTAGAGTCCCTATGGGCTCAGGGCTCTTCTGCCTACCAGGGTCAACAAGACCACCTTCAAGGATGGCCTTAAGGGGTCCTTGTCTCTGTAGTGTGACTCTCCCGTCTCCCTTGAGTCCAGGCTGAGATTAGGAGCAAAAAGTTTATCACAACCGTAAACAGGGAAGCAGTCATAAGCCTAGACTGGTTGACAAATGGAAGCCGCTTGCTAAGGTCGGAGTTTGTTTGTTATTAAAGACCTAATTAGGAACATGAGAGGGAGCTGAATGGCTCCGCGCTTGGTTAATTAGTGACATGTATGCGCCCGCTTTGAACTTCAAGGACACAGAGCTATTAGTGCTTACATCAAAAATGGATTAAACTCCTGCGTCTTTACAATCATTAAAGACGGACTACTCAAGTGGAAAGCCTTCTGTACAGGTCCTTGAGGGACTATTCCCTCAACACCCTCCTCACCCACCAGCCACCAGCCACACCCGGATGCTGGGTCCAAGATGCTGTTAGATGTGATTGGACAGCAAGTGCCAATCAGCCATAAGGTGTCCCAGCTCCCCACAGGACCCAGCAGAGTAAGATGGACTTTGAGGGCTGAGTTAGTTCTCTGGGGACCCCCACTGTGTCCAGGCTCTTGATAGAAGTGACAGTCTCAGTAAGGGCTTGGCCAGTGGTCCACCCACTTACTGACTGCCAACACTGACTACATTTTTGCTTTTTGCCACAAGGTTCTTTGTTTTATGCCACAGTGGGAGGTACCCCAGTCATCAGCAGAGATGACGTCCCCTATGTCTTCATAGGCACCACCCAACCCCAAGGAAATCCCTGGCTAGTAAGAGAGGTGTCTACAGCACCAAACTGTGATTGAAGGAGGGACACCTGAGCTGTGTCATGACTGACGTCACATGTACTTTCAAGTTAGAACTGGGTACAGTCCTAAGACCCTGAGTTTGCTTATCTGTTATACAGCATAATGAAGCCCATCTTACAAGCTGTTGAGTGAGTGGCCCTCCTAGCCTGGCACCCTCTTTTCTCATTAGCTCTCACCTATCTTAGCCCAGCCATGTGCGATAGTAGTCTTATCTACTGCCCAGTCATTCCTACCAGGGATGTGTTGACCACTGACTCTTAGGTAGCTTTCATCATTGCTGCTGGAACACAGTGCTAGACCATCTTCTAAGTCTATATAGTCCTAGCCTTGGAGTTCATAGTACTGCAGCATGTGTGTAGTACAGAGAAATATGCACTGGTCATATAAGAAGTATTGTATGAGACATAGGGATCTATGGCTGGGACAGGCAGGGGTAAGACCCTCATGATGAGCATCTTAGCAACAAGTGGGGGTGACTGGAGACACATGGGAAAACCATACTGCTTGCTTCCCTAGTAAGTTAGGTAGACAATGTGCCTCAAGAACAGGTGAAAACATGCCAAGGGACTCTCAGCATCAAACTGGAGTTGGCCTGCTTTCAACCTCTGGGTTCCTTATTTAATTTTGGTATTTTGGTCCTAGACCCTAAAGGGCTGGACAAGGAGACAGAGGCTACACGTTCAAACATTGAGTGGCTTTAATGCAACATCTCCTGGGTGCTGTGGCTACAAGGGGGTCTCCTGCTCTACTGCTCCCTTCAAATTCTACCCAGTGTTAGACAGTAGAAATACCTGGACTCCACGTCTTTTCCTGGATCTACAGTAAGGCTGTTGTGATTTACATCATCTCCCTACCCCCAGAGATTAATTCCACTCTTGATGCACACGAGCACACACACACACACACACACACCAGCCCACTTTAGAAAGTGGGGAAGGCTGCTGCCTGGAAGGCTTTGACTGAGCACCCCCAGGTAAGGGTCTGCATTCTCAATGCAGGTCATTGGTCCAAGTTCTGTTCCCATCTCTGAGATGATATAAGAAGGCTTCAATGGGTCAGCCATTCAGGTGTTTCCTTGAGCAGCAGGAAGCTTTTCATTTAATGTAAAATACCTCCAACTCTCATTTGAATACATTCCTCTTTGCTGGCCCTCTGAGGTATAGCAAGTGTCCCCGCCTTTCATGTTGCTCCCCCCACCC
The DNA here is from genome assembly GCA_902729485.2 of Mus minutoides. Taxonomy (NCBI): domain Eukaryota; kingdom Metazoa; phylum Chordata; class Mammalia; order Rodentia; family Muridae; genus Mus; species Mus minutoides. Next base: position 254,100 of record CACVCL010026685.1, read on the forward strand.
CACCCCCTGAGTCCCTTTTTTCCCCAGGTCCAGGGTGATTAAATGCACCAGATGGATGGATTGAACCCTTTTGTAATCACCTCCAGGTCTGTATGGCAAGTGGATTACATTTTCCTCTATTGGATTTTGCTAAATGTGCATACAGGACCTGTGTGGGGCTCTGCATATACCTGATAAGTCACAGGGCTTTTTCTCCTTTTCATTCTCATAACAGGCTAGTGACTAAGATTGAATAAGGGGTACATTACTCATGTGTCACAGATGAGGACACAGCTGGACCAGGACACACAGGTGTCAGGGCAGGGCCAGAGTCAACCCCAGGTCTTCTGGCTCCAAGTCCAATGTTCCCTCTCTATCCATCGTACCTGCCTCCTGAGGGTACTGCCTGGACTGGGAGAGCCCAGGACACTGGGCATCAGGAGCAGAAGGAGGAACCACTCTAGAATTAAGCCAGGGCTATGGACATTACTCAGGAGTGAGCCTGTTTATACCACAATGGACCCCCAAACTGCCAGCCAACGTATCACAGGCCTTGTCTCAGGCCATGTAAGAGTCTCAGCTTCTGGTGACATGCCGTGATATTTCTAGATATCACACACACACACACACACACACACACACACAGAGAGAGAGAGAGAGAGAGAGAGAGAGAGAGAGAGAGAGATGGACTAGCCACACAATAGTCAAGATGCCCTTCCTTACCCATGAAAAGTGATGCCATATCCTTTCTTGGGGTTGGGGGACCACACTTGACCCCTCCAGATGATTTTTGATGCCCGGGGAAGGGAAACCTCCATTTCACAGAAAGAACTTTCATGGGAACTTGGCCTCTTGCCAGCTTCTTTGCCTCTCACAGCTCACAGGAGACCCTGTTATCAAGTAGCCAGCCAGTACAGTGTGAGGAATTGTGCTCATTTCCAGAACGAAGAGCATTCCAGTGTCCTAGCTGCCTTCCTGATATTGGCAGGTAGTAGCAGCAATCAAGTGTCTGTCCCTATCCCTTCCTGAACAAGATCCCTAAATACATATAGGTTGCTTGCCTGGGGACCTTATCTCACTATCTGGGGCGTGGCTCTTCTGCCACAAGAGACATGAGTGTTGACTACGGAGCTTGAAGGGACATTTCTCCTCTGTGGCCAAACCCATTTGGGCATAGGCTCCATTGTCTAGGTGTCTATTGCCTGTCCACTGTACCCTCTGGTGAGGACTCAGCAGCCAAGTCTTCCACCCTTCACTGGGGGATGCTTGCTGCATAAGCTTGATCTGGGCTGTGGCTGAACAGGCACATACTCCAGGGGAACTGGGGATGGCAGTAAGCCATGTTCTAGCACAGTGCCTCTCTCCATAGTGCTGCCAGTGTCATTGGATGCAATATGACTGAGCAGGGAGGGGTACTGTAGACCTAAAATGAGCTTCTTGTAGAGTTCCCTCCAGACTACAAGTGCCAGGCTTCCAGGTGCACATGGAGCCAAGCCCATTGCCAGGGGTAGGGTGAATTCCAGCAGCTCGCCTGCCTTCTAAGCCTTCCACAGAGGGCTCTCTGGACAGCATTCTTCTGTCAGCCTGCTGCCTCTTGTCTTTCTCTAGCAGGATTTGTCTCCAGGGATGAAGCTCTCCTACCTTCTCTTCATTGCCTTTCTACTATCTTCCTAGAAATACATCTTATCAGAGGAGAAAGAAGCTGAAAAAATAAAATCTGTCCATTTTCCACTACTACATTTTCCCAACCAGCCCCATCCTCTTGCCCAAAGTCAGAGCTAGTTCCTTCTTCTGTAAAGGGAAGGGCTGGTGCCTGGGTAAACCAAGAGTCCACTGTCTAGCTCGTTGTGTTTCCTGAGTCCAGAAGAAAAAGATGTGGTCCACTAACACAGTGCCACCTTTTGGAGATCTCTGCTGGATATTTGCCTCCATGAGAGAAGAAGGGACAAATGTCATCTGCAATTTTAATGTTCTTGGTTCAAAAAATTCTGTTGCCAGTACATTTCCAAATAAGCTATTCACTTGCTTTGAATACCCCTCACCTTCCTCCCCTTTCCCCAACCCCACTCTCTTGATAGTCTTGTTTGTTAATTTCTGGCCAAATGCTTCAGAGGGGCTCATCCTGCCTACGGGCATCCAGAAGCAACAGTCCCTCTTTCCTCTGCTGAGGCAGGAGCCAGGCCCAGTTTGGTCCACTTTGGACCTTGTGTTCCCCTCTCTCAAGTGCAGTATCATTAATCTCTTCTCGCTCTTATGACAAGTGTGTGAAAAAAAAAATCCACTTACATGTTCTTCAAAGCCACAAGAGAAGTGAGGGCCTCTAGCGACAGGGCCCCAGGCAAGAGGAACTCCACCGTACACTTCAGATGCTCTTCTTGGCAGCTGTTACAGGGCAGAGGAGTGATGCCACGGGAGCCAGGAGGGAGGAGGGAGCCTTCCAAAGCTGAAGACAAGTGATATTCCATCACTCAGTTTCTTCAAAATGTGTTAGCTAAGGTCCAGCAGCTGCTGGGAGTTTCCAAATCAATTAAGAGCTTACTTTTGTGATGGAAATTGCTTGGAGTTTTGGGTTTTTGGGGGGTGGAGGGTTGTTTCTGGGGTTTTTGTTTTGTTTTAAATATATTTAATTTTATTTTATATGCTTTGGTGTGAGGGAGTCAGATCCCCCTGGAACTGGAGTTGTGAGCTGCCATATTGGTGCTGCGGATTGAACCCAGGTCCTCTGGAAGAGCAGCCAGTGCTCCTGACCACTGAGCTATCACTCCAACCCCTCTGATTTTGTTTTTTAAGACAGGATCTCAGTGTGTCACTGGCCTGGAACTTGCTATGTAGGCCTCTGCCTCCCAAGTGCTGGGATTGAAGGTGTGCATCACCATCTAAGGCCTATGTTGTTGTTTTTTTGTTTTGTTTTGTTTTTAAACAGTAAATAAAGTTTAGTCTACTGAACGGGTAAAATGCTGGAGCAGAATTGGCCTGTTTGATAGGCTGAGACTCTTCACTAGGAAGGTGTGGTGGTCTTAGAAACAGGCTAAAATGAAGCCTAAGGCAGTGTCACCTTTGGCCACCCCTCTCGCAGACACAGCACACAATCTCTGGCTGTGTGGATGATGCCGGGTGTCCCTCAGTAGCTCAGGTGTATTCTAAGCTTTCTTTTCCCCAGTCTAGAGTTTCTGAGATAATGTAACCAAAATGCCTTCCGCTTTAGCTGTCAGCTCATTCGCTTAGTGTGTTCTGCTTTTATTACTCATCTGGTTTTGTTTTTGTTTTTTGTTTTTTTTTTTAACGAAAGGGAAAAAAAAGTGTCTATCCCTCCCCCTTTCCTTCTCCTGCAGGAGGTGAGTGTGTGGGTGTCCCGTTAGGACCAGAGCAGCACCCCAGCCTTGTCAGGTTACCATTCCCACCCCATCCCCTCCCTCCCTCCATCCCTGCTCTGCACCCCAAAAGAGGACTCTGCCGCCATCATTACTGTTACGTTAAGATGCCTGAACTTTCCATGACATATCCCATCCTCTGACCACCTCAATATTGCCAATTTTCATGCAGGATTTAAACTGAAGGGTGGGAGGGAGGGAGTAGCCAGTGGGGTGGGGGGAGAAGGGGGGATACAGAATGGAGATCTTTTTATTTTGTCTTTAAAAAACAAACAAAAAAAAACCACACACAAATTCGTCATTCAATGGATCCAAAAACCAAGAGAAATGGGATGAAACATCCACACGTGCACACAGAGATGAATTCAAAATCCCTTTCCCAAAGATTATTTTCAATCACACAAAATTGCTTTTGTTTCCTGTCATGTTTTAATATCAATATTAACACAATGTGTAGTCTAAAACTAGTTCCTTTGTAGTTTGCATGGGATGTGAATGCTGTCTCAACGTGCCCAAACCTAGAAGACTGCATGAGCGTCAATTCAGATGTGAAAAAAAAAAAACTCTCTTTCTCTCTCTCTCTCCATATATATCTCTATTTCTATTGTGATAACCTGGTGGGCCGTGAAGCACCTCCGGTTGGTTGCCATACTGTGTTGAATGATCGTTTTTTGTTTTTTTTTTTCTTCTATCTATTCTGGAGCTCCAAGCTTCTTAGTGGTAGCCTGGGCTGAGTATTCTTGAGTCCCTGCTGATGTTTTCGCATGGCCTTGGTTGAGTGTTAGAAGTTGGGCCTCAGCTGTTTTTTTTTTCTCGAGTGTTTGGCTTGTAATGATCGGTGCATGCCTGGCTTCTGGCCTCATACCCAGCTCTATTCTCTGCACACCAGTCCTGAATAGCTACAGTGCTCAACCGAATTTTGGCGCGCCCGCTTCCCCGGCAGGCTCCAACCCGGCGCGGCCCGGAGGCTTCCCGGGGGCCAACAGCCCAGGACCTGTCGCCGATCTCTACGGCCCTGCCAGCCAGGACTCCGGAGTGGGGAATTACATAAGCGCGGCCAGCCCACAGCCGGGCTCCGGCTTCGGCCACGGCATAGCTGTAAGTACCCGCCTCGCTGCCCTACTCCTTCCTCACCAACTTCACACAGCCCATGGGGAGGAAAGTCCAGAGCTAAGGGCAGAAGAAGAGACAGGGAGACTGCCCCATCAACACCAGGCCAGCGGAAGCTTCTATCTGCTGGCCCAGTCATGTAGCATAAGGTGTTTGCTTTGCAACCTTAGCCAATTGATAAAATCCATACAAAGAATAGGATACCTTAAAAACAAAAACTAAACAAACAAAAAACCAGGTGAGAATGCGCAGAGATAGCCTAAGCTATCTCTGGCATATGATAAGTCCTCCTGCCATATCCCTCGTCTCTGCTGTCCACTGGTGTCAGTGGTGCCTGGAAGGTGGTAGGGGAAGCTCCTTCCCAGGTCATTTCCTTTGTCTATGTTTCTTCCAGCTTCCAGGTTCCAAGTAAGTTTCTATTTCCAGTCTTTAGCTGCAGCTCCCCAAAGGCCAGATGCATTTGATATCTGTGATGCTCTGTGGTTCTATAATCTGACTAATCCAGGCAATGGAAATTTGCTTAAGAGATTTGCATGCTGTTTTCAGATCGTATTGTTCTTTTTCCTCCTGGTGTGTGAGCATGAATGTACCTGAGCCCATTTACTGGCTGGCGCCCCCTCCGTTTTTTTTTGGAAACAGAAAACCCCCCTGACCAGCCTCTGCCCTAGCCAGCCTCATTCTTTGGGAGGCAGTTTGGTTTTGAGTTGAGGTGGGGGTGTCTGCTATCCCAGGTTACATCCTGCATCAGATCCTGTATCTGAGAGAAAGCGGGCAAAATCTGTCTTGGGGACCATGTGGGGGAGATCAAAGCCGTTGCAAGAGCCTGAAGAGCCAAGGCAACTTCATTCATGCCTGCTGGCCTTGGAAATACATACACACACACACACACACACACACACACACACGCACACACACACACACACACACACACACACGCAGGTGCACACTGTCTTATACATTTTCACACAGACACATATTTGTGCATGTTAGCCAACCCTGGCCTGTGCTTCCTGACACCTCTTTCAATTCTGCTCCAAAGCCAGTATTACTTGAATCAGTAGTTTGATGAGTCTAATCCCCTTGGATCAACTGTAGTACCATATCCAGAACATTGTTATTCAGCCCGGAGCTGCATCAATTTGGGGTCTGGTCAGTCAGCACTCAGAACACGACTCATTTCCACTTTCAGCAGTTAGAAACACACATCCTGTTTGTTCTTGAAAACCTGGATCTTGGGATCTTCACACTGTGATGTTATTTCTGAAATAATCACACAGGCCATTAATGTTGATCACCACGGACATTTCTTCCCCCAAATTAATCTGTTGAGATCCTTGTATTTGCCCTGTGGGGTTCATGGCCACTGTTGTGGTCATTTGAGGCATGAGCCCCACTTTTCCCACCCACTCACCCCTCAGAGTCTGGCTCTTGGTTTCCCCTTGGGAAGCAGACGAGGGTGGGGGGATCTCTGGGCAGGAAGGAAGGAGCTTGGGACGGCATCACCCCAACTCCCCATGGCACGGTGTCTCAGAATTACATATTCATGCTGGCAACCATCGACTCTAGTGCTAGAGGTGATCTCCTTTCCCAGGATATGACAATCTGTTCCCATGTATAACGCACTGATGAACTTAACACTTGTGCAATTTTAGGGACCTTTGATTGCAACGGCCTTTACAAATGGATACCACTGAGCAGGCGCTTCCAATGCCGTCTCACTATGAGGTATTACCATCTCTGCCGTGCGTCTCCGCCCTGCCCGCGTGTTCGTACACATATGTGCCCATATGCTCATACGTGTACACACATGCACATCACATCACATCTCTTTCTTCTCTCTCTCTGAACCCTCTTTCCAAGGAAGAGGGATCAAAAATAAATCCAGTATCTTTATTCTCTCATTTCCTCCGGCTTTTAATCATGACACTCCCCTCCCCCACCCCTCCCCCTCCCCCTTCATTTTGCTCATTTTTTATTTGGTTCTTTTGGCTCCATTTCTGTATCCTCTCCACCCTCATCTTTTTCCTTCTTGAGTGGGAAACTGGAAGGTGATCTCATTTTGTGTCCATTCCAGGAAGGATGGAGGCAGGTAAACTGCTCTTATGCCAATCCTGGGGTCAGGGGAGGGAGCAGGACTATTCTCAAAAGTCCTGTGAACTGCCCCTGTAAGTTGCCGGTGTTCTCAGCCATAGGGTTCGTGCAGCCAACCGGCCTGCCTCCATCTTTGAGTGAAAGGAAAACATTTTTTTGCCAGTTAACTATGGAGTAATTATCAAGATTACCACACGAAAAGCAAATTAAATTAACAGCATCACCTGCCTAACGTGAATTTGGATCCCTGCCAGTTTCTTAACCTTTTAAACTGAGCTCAAGTTAATTAAACATTTTTAAATCACTTTGATGGGAATCCAGAGGTGGTGGGAGAGACGGGAGGGAGGCTGGGCAGGTATCGAGCAATCTTCTTACCACATTCTCCAAAAATGAGTGTCAGCTTGGGAGGCATGCCAGGCAGAGGATTGTCATCCTCGGGGAAGCCCCAAGGTCTGTCCTGTGCTGGCATGTAAATTGGAGGGTGAGACAGCGATGGCCAAGGCCTTGGAATAGGTCCTATGTGGGAAAACCCAAGACTTTTCACTTGGAGCTGGGGGAAGGAAAGGCCAGCTCTGGGTTTGTCCACTCTCTTGTAGCAGGGAATCTTCTAGCTCTTGAAGCAACCATGACTCTGTAGACCAGGACCATTTGAGAAACCCATTTGAGTTGAGCTCCACAAATCTTTAAGCTCCTTCCTTTGTTGCTGCTCCACTAACTCTACTGCCTCTCTTAACCAAGTAAACCCTGTGTATGAACGTTCCCACCCCTTACTTCCATTGCCCTCCATCACTGGCCAGAGCCAGAACCCACTAACAGTCTGAAAAAAAGCTACTCGCTACTAATAAAGCTGGATCTTGGGGCTCGGGGACAGTGAGGTTCCTCTGAAAGCAAGGAGGGCTGATAGGGCCAAGAACTCTGAAGGCTGAAGATGGGTTCAGTGTCTAACAAAAAGGGACTCAAAGACTGCCTAGGCATAGCAAGTCCTCCCTCGGGAGTCCAGCCACTGAGTCTGTCAGTATCTGCTCCTCACCCCATGAGCCCCCTCCTCATAAGGCCACCTATACCCCCAGTCCATCTATGTCTGTGTCCATCATTCAGCTGTAAGACTTGGTTTCTACATAAGGATAAAGTCATCAGGAGAGCAGCAGTTCAAAACCCACCCCTTCCGGCCAAGTCACATGATTGCATAGCAGCTGTGGAAGACTAGGCAAGCATATCATTTGTCTCCGGCAAAAGGCAGAAGTAATCCTCTGACATGTAGTCACCATCTACAGAAGAGCCCAGGCTCACAGGCCATCTAGGATCACCCAGTTAGCAAGCTGAGTCCTGGGTCTGTTTTGGTTTTCTTGGACCAGAACTGGTTATTTGGTTGGGGGGGTGGGTTGTTGTTGTTTATGTTTTTGTTTGTTTTTTAAATAGTTATATCCATCCCTCAGTATATAATTTCTTAGGACAGATTCACATTATTAGTTATTAACAGTTAACAATAGGTTTCTCTACCACCCATTCTTTTTTGGGTTTTCAAGACAGGGTTTTACAGTGTAGCCCCGGTTGACCTGGAACTCACTCTGTAGACCAGGCTGGTCTTGAACTCACAGAAATCCGCCTGCCTCTGCCTCCCAAGTGCTGGGATTAAAGACATACACTACCACCACCCAGTTGGCATTTTTTTTCCTTAAACATAGGTTTGAAAACAAAAATTTAAGCAGAAGGGTTTTGTTTTATCAATGTGTGATTTGACCAACTAGTAGAAACCTATACTGACACCACTTCCCTCCAGGATCTCCAGTACTTTCCAACCCTGTATCAGATCTATCAAGCACAGCCTAGATAACTGGTTTACCAAGCTAGGGAATCAGCCATTAGCCCAGCTATTTTTTACACACACAGTCACACAACTTAGTCTTGGACAGCTGTAGTTTTGTAGTTAAGACCTTGGCATGAGCCATATGTGTGCCTGACATTTCTCTTCTCCCTAATTTCTCTTCTCCCTTCCACCCCCATCTGTGTTCTCTCCGGGACGCGCCTGACCTCCCTACACTACAGAGCATACCTGGATGTCCAGGCAAGACTGGGCGAAGTTTCTGAGTGGCCCTTTGTTTAGGTGACGTCCTCAGACCTGGACCCCCACCAGCCTCACTCCTCATCCCAACCAGAGGTGGCACACTTGGATTGAGGGTTGACACATCTCATCTCACCCATCGGCTACCTGCTGTAATATAAGACAACAGCTTTTAAACGTGTATATAATCCATGGTTTTGGTTTGGTTCTGTTTGTTTTCCTTGGTGGTCCCCCTCCCCCTCCCCCTCTCCCTTCTCCTTTTAAATCTCCCTCAATCACATTTAGTAGTGATTTTTGACTTAGTCTGGTAGTCACCCAGCTTAATATCTAGTTAAAAGCTAACCATAGTATACTTGTTATATATTAAGGAGTTTTTTCTTTCTTTTGTTTTCTTTTTTCCTTTAAAGAGAACCTTTTTTGTTTTGTTTTGATTCTGTTCTCACTTTTAAAGGATGCTGAGATGGTGATGTTACTCTCCATTTTTGGTACCAATTCTGAGACTGTAAGACTTTTCATCTGGGACTTTAGCACACACTGAATTGAAGTTGTGATACTCGGAGCGGGAGGTGGGCATAGACTCTATTTTGTGTTGTAGAAGTGACACACAGTTGGCTGCTTAACAGACTCCCTAGCAGTTCAGTTTTGTGACGTCTCTTTGTTAACCTAAGTATATCTATTTTCGGCAATAAGGTAAGGACGGCCGTGTTTTGAGGGTCCTCCTTTTCTATGAGTGCTTTTTCTTTTCTTCTGTTCAAAGAGGTCATATTATAAGGTTTTTTGAAATTGTGAATTCTAAAAAACAAAAAACAAACAAAAAAATGTTGTAAATATAATTCCATTAACTACATAGAAACTATTAAGGAAGAGAGAATCAAAAATATTTTTGTGAGGGAGTTGATCCCGGGCAGTTAGGTACCCTGGAAGGAGGGGAGGGAACCTCGATGAAGCCGGTACTACAACAGAAGAGCCCCCCAGCTACCAGGGCACCCCAGACCCCCACTCTTCACTGTTGGTGTGATAGACCTAAGAACCACATTGGCACCCTGCCATCCTACCAGCCTCTCTGTGCACAGCTTCAAATGTTATAATCTAGCTAGATTTTTATTTAAAAGATGAAAAACTGCTTTTCCCAAGTCGTTTTTTAAAAGGAAAAAAAGCTACAATTTTAATATTTGACATATTTAAAGTTTCAAAGCACACTTGTTTTGGCTTAGGGGAGGGGCAGGGTGGGATCATTCTTTTTCAGTCTTAATTTTTAAATATCTGATCATTTTATATTGTCCGATCATTTCAGCACCTCCAAAGGGTCCTAGGATACTCTGCCTCTCTCTTCATTCTGCCCCCACCCTGCCCCCAGACGGGGGACCCGTGGGTCAGGCATGGATAAGCCTGCGTGAATACACCCTTTCTCCATTCACTTTCTATTTACAAATTAGGAAAGCAACCTTTCAGTTTATATATATATTTTTTTTTTCCTTTTTGATACCTCAGTGTTGCAAGTATCATCAGAGAGGCTATGGAAGAGTTTTGTGTTTTGGGTTTGTTTTTGTTTTTTTTTAATTTATTGTAGATGTAAACAGAATTTTAAAAATAAAATATAAACATCACTGCACTGTGACTGGTGGGGAAAACTGACAGCTTCCTGTTTGCATACATTCGACATTGGCTGTTATAATATATGGTCCTCAGTTGGGGAAGACACTTAAGGATGAAGGATGTTTTTTAATTTAACTTTTTTTTTTTTTTTAAAGAAAAATATCAGTAATAGGTCGGCAACAGCAACCGTAGGAAGTACAACTCAGTAGGTAGCATTAAAGCATACTGTAGTGTGGATATATATATTTTTTTTCTTTTTTAAAATGTGATATTGACATTTTATTAATATTTTTTAAATTGTTACGTTTATAAATTTGGTACTTAAGGCACAGCCAGTGTGAGGCACTGAACGCAACATTTATTACCATGAACTGCCACACTCCCCTGCTTTTATAAATTTTATAACAAGTAGACTAACGTAGACATTCACAGACACGACAGCGCAGAAGCCTCTTCAAACGAAAAGTCTCCGAAAGAAGCTAATTCAGAGAGGGCGGAAGGAAGCCCATTCCCGTCCTAATTAAGTGCAACCTTATTTTATTTTATTATTTTATTTTTTAAGAAATGAAATCATGTTCTTTTTTTATATCTATATCTATATAAAATACAGAGTTGTTTGGTAAGGTTTGGGGTGAGTTTTGTTTTGTTTTGTTTTAAGTTTCCAAACAACCAAACTAAGAAAAATGCTGGATGCTTTTTTTTTTTTTTTCGAGACAGGGTTTCTCTGTATAGCCCTGGCTATCCTGGAACTAACTTTGTAGACCAGGCTGGCCTCGAACTCAGAAATCCACCTGTCTCTGCCTCCCAAGTACTGGGATTAAAGGCGTGCACCACCACGCCCAGCTACTGGATGCTTTTAAAATACAAAACTTACTCAAGTCATAAAATAACAAAGAGAGAGAGAGAGAGAGACTCAATTTCCAGCAATTCAGTGTCTCACAAGGGGATTAGTTAATTACTCTTCTGTCCGCGTTGCTGATGTCCTGTCCCCAGACCCTGTCCATCTCCCCATACACCCATCACCTCATAGAACGCTCTTTGTTGATCATTGTCTGTTAATAATGTATAAAATGGCTATCTTGTAAGTGTGCTGTCTTGGTACTAGTGTAGTGACTTTTTTTCTCCTCTTCTAGTACATATTGATAGGTATAACGTAATTAAGGTTTAAAAAAAAATAGACATAGTTATTCAGATTAGGACCAGTAAGGATAGAACTTTCTCTTATTTATGAAAAGAAAAAAAATGCTAATAATTTGGGGGCAGTTTTTTCCTTTATTATTTTTTTTCCAAGTTCAAATTTACTTTTATTTTTGCTGATTTGATGTGGTTTCAACTAACCCAAGGTCTCACAATGTTCAAATGGCGGCTGACTCTACGGCGTTCTGTAGGTCCCTGCCCCCCTAGCTGAAGGGGTGTGCCATACTACCTTAAATGCAAACACTAGATATGCAAAACTGGATTTTTTTAATTTATTTTTTAAAAGAGGGAGGCGTGGTATATTAAAATGATTTTACTAAGAGAAAAAAAATATTTTTTTAAGGATGCTCAGAAGAAATTGATAATCTGTGTGAATATGTTTTAGATGTTTATATACATTTTGAAGAGACCCAGTAGCCCATAGCACAAATCTTGTGAACATCTGATATGTTTTCAAGTGGCTACCTAGGATAAGGTTCATCATTAGTACCCCCACCCCACCCCACCGCCATCTAGAAGTCCATTTTAAACAAATTTTTGTAAATTCTTTCAGCACTGGTGTCCATCTTCGTCTTTGTTTCTTAAGCTCAATAGCGAACGTGGGACCCCCTCCTCTCACCTTCCCTCGAGGAGAAACCCTCTTGGCTAATGGCTCTTCCCTGGCATTATCAATAACCACCAGGGGACTCTCTGGCTTGCAGATCCATCTGCCTGAGACCCCAAGGTCCTCTCCTCCCAAGAGGGGAGATGGAGCAGCAGTTGACTCCTGGTCCCCTCCCTACTTCAGCCTGGATGTGGGGCTGGTGGAGATGCCGTAGCCGGGGTCTTCGCCCCAGGAGCCTCTGCATGTGTGGTTCGTGGCCTTCTTCTCACCCATTGGGAAAACCAAACAGCCTCACACTGTCCCCGTCGCTCATTGACTTGACTTAAGTGAGACCCCAACTGGGCCTTTGTGTTGGATTTTTTTGTTTTGTTTTTTTTTAATCCTTCATGACCATTCTCTTAATTTGAACTCGTAGCTTGGGCTTTAAGGTAGCATGGCTCGATTGCTGTCAACTTAACGTTCCACTGCACAGCAATTCACGGCCAGTGAATGTTACACACATCTTGCTAGACTAGTATAAAAATCATTGGGTAATTGTTGGTTCTAATGACCTGAAAGGTGTTCAGTTTGTGTTTTTTTTTGGGGGGGGGGTTTCTTTCTTTCTTTTTTTTTTAATTTGAGAATTTAGGGGGATTTTTTTTTTTTTTTGGTTCCAAATTTAAAAAAAAATAGAAAGGTATTTTGATCTTTAGTGCAAACTAAGGCTAGGGACGTAGCCTCCATCAGCACAACCACACCGCTTCGCTCTGCCATCCACCCACCGCAGCAGCATCTTCAAAAATAAAGCAATATAGTTTACTACATTTTTTTTAATTGAAGGTCAGCCATGCTTCCTGTATTATATTGCATATGAAATTGTTTACAAAAGAAACACTAAATCATCCTTCTCTTTATCAGTTGAAAGTGACAACACGGGACAGAGGGAAATTGGAGGGCAGGTGAGGGAGGGGAGAGGGGTTTTTGTTTGTTTGCTTGTTTGGTTGGTTTTGGTTTTTTTTTTTTTTTTCTTGACTGTGGTTTAGTAGCCAGGTCCTCCAAGGAAGGCAAAAGCCAGCCAGCCAGAGAGAGAGAGAGTAGCAAAGTGGGCAGGCTGCAGGTAAGCACACTGAACGAGAGACACACTGGCAAGCTCCCCCACCTCAGCGAGAGCAGAGAGTGAACAGCTCAGCCCAGTCCTGGGCACAGACACTACACAAGGCAGTGCTGGAATTGAAGCAATACTTTAATACCGCTTAAGTTTGTTTCCTCTTTTTTTTTCCTCTCTCTTCTTTTCTTTTTTTTTTTTTTTCTTTCACCAAAAAAAGAAAAAAGTAAACTAAAATACAAAAACAAACAACAACAAAAAACACCTATAAATAAAACCCACCCCTCTCTGGGAAACAACCATAATTCAAACATGGCTATTTAGTAATCAGAAGGTATTGTCTCAGGCAGGATTTCATTTCCGGGAGGCAGGGCGTGAGGGGGGAGGGGAGCGGGACTGAGAGACAGTTCCAGAGCCTCCGGGGAAGGCTTCTACTGCTGACTGCTGTATTCTGTATATACTGTGCCACCCTGTGTGGAGTCTGTGAGTGTGCTCTTGCGTAGCGTGGGCTAGCCAATCTGCCATTCATGGTGTTATAAACTCGGAATTCCATATGTAATAGGATGCAAGTCTAAGCGTTTCATGTGGACATAAATGTATCTAAATAAAACTTCCCCTAGCACTGTGGCTGACCTCACCCTTACTTTTATACTTTAGTATGAAACTGATGAGAACTTTGGTAGTGAGTATTTTTTTTATATATATATACATATATATGTATCTATATATATATATATATCTCAAGCATCTTTCAGGTCTTTGTGTGTGGCTTTCTTAAAGCCCTGTTGTAAAAAAAAAAATTACTATGTGGATGGCAGTCTCTCACATCACAGATGTGGAAAGTATAATTTTATATTTGTATTTTCAAATAAATAAGTTTGTGAAAGGTTTCCATCCTCTACTGTGGTCCAGAAATCAATGTGTTTGTCTGACAAAAAAAAATAATAAAATAAACTGTTTTGAACAGACTCGTGTAGTGTTCTTGTGTTTGCAGAGGTGTTGGGGTGGGCAAAGCTGCTGTTGGGTTTGATATGTCACTGTGCCATATCCCATGGCAGTGGATGTTGGTCATGTGGCCTCCCTCAAGGAGCCATTTTTGCGAGTGACCAGAGAGAGGTAGGGTGGATGAACACACCTGGAATTGGGTAATGAACAGCAAAAGATGCACGTGACCCGTGTGGGGAGACCGTGGTCCTTTGCGATCACGGGGCCTAGATGGAGGAAGGGTGCAGAAGGAGTTAACGTGTCATCCTGCTTGCTGTCCTTACAACAGTATAGGGGAGGTGAGAGAAGACGCCAAGACAAACACGGTGAGTGAGCCTGGGGCAGGTGCTGAAAAGTTGTCTGGGAGCATGGCCTCTGCCCTTTAGGACTTCAGAGTTGACTTAATAGAAATAATTAGGATCACAGACTAATTGATCCAGAAAGATGGAACGTGGGTAATACTTGCAGCTCTCTCTTGTTATGGAAAGAACAAGAACAGTGGCCCAGCTCCTCAGGGGCAAATCCATGTCTCGGTAGTAAGGGATAATAGCTCAGGCATGTCTGAACCAATGACATGCCTTGGTTATGGGGCCCTTGGGGTAAACAGCCTGGGATAAGAAGTTTATGCAGGATGAAGTGTGGGCCTCAGCGTTCCGCAGTAGCTGCTTCAAGGGAAAAAAAAAAAAGACATGGTTCCGTGTTTTAGTTACGGTTTCTATTGCTGTGAAGAGACAGCATGAACTGGACAACTCATAATAGACAACATTTAATTGGGGATGGCTTACAGCCTCATAGGTTCAGTCCATTATCGCTATCAGGAGGCAAGGCAGCATCCAGGCAGGCATAGTGCTGCAGGAGCTGAGAGTTCTACAGCTTGACCCAAAGGCGACCAGAAAGAGACTGCTACACCAGGCCCTCCGTGAGTGTTTAAGAACATAGTCTGTCTCCACCACGACAGATTTCTTCCAACAAGGCCACACCTACCCCACTGAGGCCATATCTCCTAATGGAGCCATTCCCTATGGGCCGAAGCACTCAGAGGAGTCCATTCCTATTCAGACCACCATCTCTCCTGAGTCATAGTTCTCTTGTGCCCCTCCAAGTTTCTGTATCCTGCTCATCACTTCAAGTTAAGGACTTGAACGTGAAGCCTGGTGGAGCAAGGCCCAGCTCCTGTGTGTCCACAAACGAACCCTCCCATGTTCCAAACCAGTGGGAGATGTGAGACGCTGAGCAAACCCTGAGGGAATGTATGAAGAGCGAATGTAGCTGAGTGGGTGTGTATTGTTGTCATGGGCACGGCCGGCCGTGTCAAGGACCATTGCATCAGACCCACAGAAACTGGGAGAAGCCTTCATCTGACCTGAGTGTGGAAGAGAAGGTTTATTAATAGGTGATCAGTACGTGCAAAAAGTAGCAACTACAGCTCTTCTTCAATGTTCAAATCCAGGCTGCTCATCCACAGACGCCTTCTACACGGTTCAGCCAACTCCTCTCCCTGTGCACATAATAAAAGCGCTGAGGTCAAGATCGTTGCTGGAATTAGTGCCCCTCCAGGGTACGCATGGCCCACCTGACCCCAGCTTTTCTGTATCCAGGTGCCTGTTCCTCTTTTTAGTGTCTGTCCTCCCTTTATTCCCTCATGACCTCAACCAGGTTTCCAGGAGTAAGCCTTGCAGCGCATAGTAGAAAAAGCATCAGTCCTGGTATCCTGCAGAGGCCGAAGGCTAATAACTGATTTCAGAATCCTGGGAGTTCTGAGCAGGGTGAGCCAGACTCCCGAGAAAGTGCATCTGAATATCTTCCTCACCCACATTGCTCAACTCAAAGGATTTCAAGGTCTAGCGCCTGCCCAGGAGCCTAAACAGAGAGCAAGCCAGCAGGTTTGCTACGATGCTCCAGCATCGTTCCTGCTAGTGCTGGGGGTTCTGGGGCTGAGTGTTAAAGACCGTTCGCCCATGCCCTTACTACTATGAGTGGTCAAAGGATGTCTCCCGAGTTCACAGAGCACACAAAAGGCTGCAAAGTAAACGATGATAAAGAGAAAATAAGCGAATGTAAAATTTAAAAGGGATCAAGAATTAAAATGTTTATCTCGGGCTGGAGAGATGGCTCAGAGGTTAAGAGCACTGAGTACTCGTCCAGAGGTCCTGAGTTCAATTCCCAGCAACCACCTGTAATGAGATCCGATGTCCTCATCTGGTGTGTCTAAAGAGAGCTGCAGTGTATTCATAGACAGGAAGGAAGGAAGGAAGGAAGGAAGGAAGGAAGGAAGGAAGGAAGGAAGGAAGGAAGGAAGGAAGGAAGGAAGGAAGCTTTTTAAAAAATGCTTATGTCACAAACGTTAGAGTTCAAATGTAAAGGCACCCAACGGGGTGTCATGGAATGACAAGACACAATCTTTTTGTTTGTATTTTATGTTTTGAGACAGGGTTTCTCTGTGTATCCCTGGCTGTCCTGGAACTTGCCCTGTAGACCAGGCTGGCCTCGAACTCACAGAGATTCGCCTGTCTCTGCCTCCTGAGTACTGGGATTAAAGGTGTGCACTACTACTGCCCACTTTTTTTTTTAAAGACAATCTTTTAAGGACACTAGAAGGTGACAAACCCTAGCAACACATTAAAAATGTAGAAGCATTGGGAAATGATTTAACATATTAACAAAGCCTGGTCTACAGAGTGAGTTCCAGGACAGCCAAGACCACACAGAGAAACCCTGTCTCGAAAAACCAAAAAAAAAAAAAAAAAAAAAAAAAAAAAAAAAAAAAAGAAGTGGCAAACTAAAGCCAGGCGTGGTGGCGCACGCCTTTAATCCCAGTGCTCAGGAGGCAGAGGCAGGCGGATTTCTGAGTTCAAGTCCAGCCTGGTCTATAGAGTGAGTTCCAGGACAGCCAGGGCTACACAGAGAAACCCTGTCTCAGGGGAAAAAAAAAAAGTGGCAAACTAGAATGAACCGGAGGGCACTGAGCAGCTAAAGTTCTAATACTGGAAAAATCGACTAGACCCAAAGAGGTACAACTGTCGCTTGCGTGCCTAGCATGCACATGCAAGAAGTCCTGAGTTTGATCCTCAGTGCTACATAAAAGAGTCAAGGTGGCTCATGCAGACTCATGCAGGGTGGAGGCAGGAGGATTAGAAATTCAAGGTTGTCTGTCACAACATAGCAAGTGAGAAGCCAGTCTGGACTACAGGAGATCCTCAGAGTGAAGGAGTACTTGAGAGAGGGGGGGGGAGGGAGGGAGGGAGGAAGGGAAGGAAGGAGGGAGGGAGGGAGAGAGGGGTATTATTACTCCTACTATGAATGTTTAATGTTTGTAACGAAAGCAAAATGAATTAAGATGTGCTTTTGAAACAAGCACAGAGACTTGAGTTTGATCCCAGCCCCCCCCCCCAAACAGTAGCTTTGGTAGTTTGTACCCAGAATGCAGAGTTTTACTGAGAAGCCGGTCTAGCAGATTCAGCCAGTTCCAGTGAGAGAACTGGTCTCAAAAACTACAGTGGAGAGCATCTGAGGGAGACCTCCAGCCTCCACCTGCATCCATGTGCACCAACATAAAAGCAATAGCAGGAGTAGTTAGAATAACAACAAACCTATGATCAGTCTCCCAAAGGTTCGGAAAGACTGTAGTAAACCAAATAAAATAAAAATTACTTGGGGCTGGTGAGATGGCTCAGCAGGTAAGAGCACCCGACTGCTCTTCCGAAGGTGATAAGTTCAAATCCCAGCATCCACATGGTGGCTCACAACCATTCGTAACGAGATCTGGCGCCCTCTTCTGGAGTGTCTGAAGACAGCTACAGTGTACTTACATATAATAAATAAAATAAAATCTTTTTAAAAAATTACTAACTGGTTAATGTAAAAGTAAGATGATTGGATACAAAATAAATACACAAAACAGTAGTACCAGCCGGGCATGGTGGCGCACGCCTTTAATCCCAGCACTCAGGAGGCAGAGGCAGGCAGATTTCCGAGTTCGAGCCCAGTCTGGTCTACAAAGTGAGTTCCAGGACAGCCAGGGCTACACAGAGAAACCCTGTGTCAAAAAAAAAAAAAAAAAAAAAAACAGTAGTACCCCTTCTCCAGTAAAAAAAAAAACAAACAAACAAAAACAAAACTTTTCCAGTGATAGAAATTGGGAAATTATTACAGGTAAGGTTTATAAGAAATATTAATGCTCTGTAATAATGATTGAGCTCCCCAACACAAGGCTGGCTTCTCACTTGTTTGAAGAAAACAAGATCCACTCACATAGAAAATAAGGATGCCATTTAGAAGTGACGCCAGGGCAGTGGTGGTGGCACACCTTTAATCCCAGCACTTGGGAGGAAGAGGCAGACAGATCTCTGTAAGTCTGAGGCCAGCTTGGGCTACAAAGTGAGTTTCAGGACAGCCACGACTACACAGAGAAAAGTTTTCTTGAAAAACCAAGCCAAACCAGAAGAGGAGGAGGAGGAGGAGGAGACTCTAGACTCTTATCAGATGGCTTGACAGGATATATGACATACATTTGAATAAGGTAAAACATGTGGCCCATACATAGGTCATGTCATGTTTACTTGAGCATAAAGGGAGGGTAAACTAGGTGATAATACATGAACCACCAAGGTGGAGGTAGGGAGGGGTGAAAATCTTGAAATCTGAAAGTAAGATAGGGCAAAGAGACACCAACAAACTGGTTAGTGCACTAAAAATCATGTAAATAGGGTATTTATAAAATTTAAAACATGTAAGCATGCATATATGAGATTTTAAAATTTAGGAGTAGAAAAATATTCTTAAAAAGAGAGCCTGTTGCTCTAGGCAGGTGTGGTACACGGAGGCAGCGGAAGCAGGAAGCCAGCTTGGGCTATCCAGGGAAGCCCTTCTGAAAGATGATGAGGAGGGAGTCCTCTCCTTCCAGTAATGGTGATTCCATCGTGGTAGATTAAATGGGAAGAATGGGGTAGGTTGCCAAAAAGGATTCTGGCTTCATTTGTTATTTCTAGATCTTCAGAAGAAACATGGAGTCCATGGTACAGCATTAAAGGCACCACCTGCTTTCAAGCCTGAACACAGAAGTTTGATCTCTGGGACTCATACGGAAAGAAGTGCCCCCTAGAGGCTGCCTCTGACTTCCCCCTGTGTGCCAGGGTCACACAATTGTTTTTAAGTAATAAAAGCATGGTTTCTTATATTCAGAAATAAATTTAATTTTAAGTTAACTATCTTTCAAAAGGAATTTGGAAGCAGTAAATGGGAGAAGAGGATAGAAAGAAAGCATGGAAGGAAGGAAAGGAAAAGAAGAGGAGGAGGAGGAAGAGGAGGAGAAGATTACCGGGGCTAAAAAGATGGCTCGTTGGGTAAGAGCACAGCTGCTCTTCTAGAGGACTAGAGTTTGGTTCCCACTACCCACCCACATGGAAGATTACAAACATCTGTGACTTCAGTTCTCAGGTTTCTGACTTCTTCTGGCCTCTGGAAGCACTAGGCCCATATGGTAAACAGACATGGATGTAGGCAAAACACCCATTTGCATAAAAGTAAGTTAAAAGGAAGGTGTTATTAAACTCTAAGCACTTCCCCTTTTAGACTAATACAGTCTTTAAATTCAGAGAGTCAGGGACCCAGTCTCTCTGTAACATAAGCCACCATAACCCTCTGTCCTAGTTTCCTTCCTGTCACTGTGATAAAATGCCTACAAAAACCAACATAGGGAAGAAAGAGTATGGTTTTGTTGTTGCTGCTGCTGCTGCTGCTGTTGCTATTGCTGTTGTTTTAAGCTCACAGTTCCCGGGTCCAGTTCATCATATCTTGGGGGAGCTGGTCATACAACATCCATAATTGGTAGCAGAGAGCAGTGAATGTGTATATGCTTACACTCTGTTAATTTTCTTCACCCTTATATAGTTCTGGACCCAAGCCTAGGGAATGGTGTTGCCCACAGTGGGCTTTGTCTTCCCAATTAACATAATCAGTGCAATCAACCATAGGCATGCTTACAAGCCAACCTGATCTAGACAATTATTGGACCCATAGGTGAGTCTAAATTGTGTCCAGTTGACAAAATTATCCTTCTTTAAATAGGCAAGACTCTCTTAACTAGGTTAAGTTAATCAAACACCTGAGGAATTGTCCTCCCATTTCATGCCAAATGCTAAGGAAGTAGGCACTCTTAGATCATGGCACTTTCTTGACTCTCTTCATATGGTCTGCTGGGAACCTGTTCTTGTAATAAATCATTTTGTATTAAGTTACTTTACTATTGCTATGATAAAATACCATGGCCAAAGAAACTTAAAGAAGGAAGGTTTTATTTAGACTTATGGTTCCAGAACAAAAAGAGCCCATCACTATCTTGGTAGGGAAGCATGGCAGCAAGCAGGCATGGTGGCTGAAGCAGCTAGCCAAAGCTCACATCTTCAGAAGACAAGAACAGAGCTGAGTGACCTGGAAGTGCTTCAGGTAGTTATGTGCTTATGCTCTCTCTCTCTCTCTCTCTCTCTCTCTCTCTCTCTCTCTCTCATGCACACACACACACACACACACACACACACACTGCCCCTTCTACCCATGCCATGCTTCCTCTCGCAAGGCTACAACCCTGAGACTCCCTAATCATTGCCACCAACTGGGAATCAAACACTCAACTATGGAAGGTCATCTCAACCAAACTGTCAAAACGTCACTCCTAACTATCCATACACTTTTGTGACTTCTCTTTCAGCCAGCAGCCCAACACATGAGCCATCACCTTTCACAAGAGGCTCACTGGGCGGGCCTCTTGTTATAAGGTTAGAGTTTATTTTGGTTCTACAGACACAGGGAAAATAAGGAGTTTGTGTGTTTGCTGCTAACAAGTACAGATTTTCGGTTAATTAGGATTTTTGCTTACTCATCTGCTGTCTTTAATTTTTTTTTAGGCCATCCTGTGCTGTTGACTAGTTCAACTACAGATATAGGCCTATTAAGTGTTGCATGTTAATGTTGTCAAACACAGAGAAAACACAAACAGACCCAGAGCATAATGGCTGATAGATGTGCTATGATGATTGGTGGTCTGAGTCAGGACGGTGTCTTCCCTCCTTTTGAAAGTTAGTGTTTGTTCCATGAGAGATAAAAATCCTTTCTAAGCTTTGGTTTTGTTTTTTTTTTTTCCCTCGTTCCAGTCAACCTTGCTCGCTCTGGTCTGCCCCGCTCACTCCGGCCACCCCCGTTCGGTCCCGCTTGCTCCTGCCGGCCCCACTCACTAACTCCAGTTCCAGGGGATCCACACACAGACATACATGCAAGTAAAACAACAATCTACATGAATAAACTGAAAAGTTAAACAAACAAACAAACAAACAAACGAAACCTAATACTGGAATTATAGATGCCTGTGAACCATCATGTGGGTGCCGAGAGTAGAACCTGGGTCCTCTAGAAGAGCAGTCAGTGCTCTTAACCACTGAGCCATCTCTCCAACCCCAAGGTAAATGCCTTTTGGGAGAAGACTAAATGCAAATAAGATTAAAAACCATTCAGTGAGTATCTGTATTGAGACCATCACAGTCTTTTTTTCTTTTTTTTTCCCTTGTTCCAGTCAACCCCCGCTCACTCCTCTCGACCCCACTAGCTTCAGCGGGCTCCCCCGCTCGCTCCGATTGGCTCGGCTCGCTCCAGACAGCCCTGCTCGCTCCGGTCATTCTCTCCGGTCAGTCTCTCCAGTCTAAGGATTTATTTTATTATTATTTTTCATAAGTACGCTGTAGCTGACTTCAGACGCACCAGAGGAGGGTGTCAGATCTCTTTACGGGTGGTTGTAAGCCACCATGTGGTTGCTGGGATTTGAACTTATCACCTTCGGAAGAGCAGTCGGGTGCTCTTACCCGCTGAGCCATCTCACCAGCCCTCTCTCTCTCTCTCTCTTTTTTAAAGATTTATTTATTGTTATATGTAATTACACTGTAGCTGTCTTGAGACACATCAGATAAGGGCATCAGATCTCATTATGGATGGTTGTGAGCCACCATGTGGTTGCTGGGATTTGAACTCAGGACCTTTGGAAGAGCATTCAGTGTTCTTAACTACTGAGCCATCTCTCCAGCCCCCATCACAGTCTTAAAATCCTGAAGGGTCTGGCAGACTGGTGTGGGAACTAAAAGGGGGTAGGGGAAGAGGGGAGAAGGAGGATAGCCCATGTCCGGCCAAGGTTCCTCCTGTGCTCTAGGCAGGCAGACACGGGAGGGCTGCCAGATGCTTTCCATTGGGCCCCGGGTGGGCATCTAAGCCAATGACCCCACTCGACAGGGGGCAGACAAGGGGAGGCCCCGACTGGGTGCCCCAGGGTGACACCCTATAGCCCCAGGGTTATGGGAGAGAGGGCTGAGGGAGAGAGGTTCCCACGCAGGCGAGAGTAAGCACAGCGGGCCTTGATGAACAGAGACAGTCTATGGTTTTAGAGCTTTATTGTAGAAAGGCAGGGGGAAAGAGAAAAGGTAGGAAGAGAGAGAGACCAGCCATGGACAAGAAGAGGGAAGGGGGGGAGAGAGAGAGAAAGAGGAAAGGCTAGAGAGTAAGAAAGAGTAAGAGAGTGAGAGGAAAGGAGAGGAGAGAGGATCGGAGAGTAAGGGGAGTAAGAGAGTGAGGTGGGGCCAAGCAGCCCCTCTTATGGTAGGCTGTTATCTTTACTGTTATCTTTACAGTTGCTAGGTAACTGAGGAGGAATTTAGCCTGAAAGTCAGAAACTTGGGACATTGTCTATGTGACTAAAAGCCATGCTTCCCCTGTGGGGGCTGGGGGGTGTTAACTCCGACAGGAGCCTTGAGTCCAGGAGATATAAGGGAACTCCTTCTGTCCCATGTAGGTGAATTATCACCACCAGGTCCCGGGGTTCAGCTCTCAACTCGACTGGAAACCAAACTGTGCATAGCCATTGCCCCACAGACTGGGGCAGCTTGTCATCCACAACACTTCCTCATAATCCCAGCTCCTCAATTCCATGCACACCCTGTACTCGATGGATGGTTCGATGCCAGCCAGACAGATCTGGATGCTGGCCTCACCCCTGGTCCTTATCAGTGTGCATATTCTCTGTTACAGTGAGTCCCCTGTCAAGGCTTTAGGAACAATGACTACCTTGTGCAGTGAATTTGTACTAAACCCGAGTGCTATAATTATGTCAACTCAAAAGCAGAGTAAAGAACATGAACAACTTGGGGTAGGGTAGGGATGGACCCCATTTGGTTTTGTTGAAGAAAATCATCAAATCACAGCAGCATATAGCTAGAGGGAACCTCAGAGATTTTTTTTTCTCTCCTCTTAACAAATGAGATGGTGAAGGCACAGAGGGAGATGGCATATAAAAAGATCCAGAAAAAGACCGTGGTGAGTGCCTTGTGAACAAAAAGCATGAGTCAGGGAGTCCTTAGACAAAGCCAGATATAGTCATGCATGCCTGTATGTCCTTGAGTCTTTGAGGGATCATGAGTTTGAAGCCAACCCGCACTATATAGTACCATAGCAAATGTCAATCCTAGCCTAACAGGAAATAAAGGTGGCCTGGATATGGCTGTTCACGGGGTACCTGTAGCTCGGGCTAATGCTTAGTCACCCTACCTGTGACCAAGGGGAGAGGGTCATTCACATAAAAGACTTGTTTATAATGTGCTTGTCTGCCCCGTGTACAGTTCACACCAGCCCAGTTATCACTCTGGCACTGGGACCCTGACTGTGTTTCCTGGGGAACACCCTGTCTCAGGTGCCTCTCTGGCTTCTCAGGTAGAAGGTGCCAGTTCATTGAGTGCACCATCACAGATGGGAATAGCATCAAAGATTACTTACTCAGAGACCCTGGGCAGAGAATGGGGAATGCATGAGAGAGGGCTGTGACCTGTCCCTGGACCACAAAGGCAAGGAGGAGTCAGAGCATAGGAACCAGTAGTACTACCTATATGAAGTAATAGGGTGTGAGTCCGTGGAGTTTAGGAGGACATGCCCAAATGGTCCGTGTAAAAGAACATAGCCGGGGGCTGGTGAGATGGCTCAGCTGGTAAGAGCACCCGACTGCTCTTCCGAAGGTGATAAGTTCAAATCCCAGCAACCACATGGTGGCTCACAACCATCTGTAACGAGATCTGGCTCCCTCTTCTGGAGTATCTGAGGACAGCTACAGTGTACTTACATATAATAANAAAAGAACATAGCCATATTGTGTCCATGGGATGGATGCCTTGAAGGTCTTGCATCCAACACCAGCCTTGACTATCTGAGTTTGGTGGTCCATTTTTTCCTTCTCTTCTCTTCTCTTCTCTTCTCTTCTCGTCTCGTCTCTTCTTTCTTTTCACCACAGTAGAGTTTATTACTCCAATGACTCGCACAGCCGAGTTGCATGTCTAAGGCAGGCTGCCTGCCTTCCTGGAGGCACTTACCTCACCCCACCCCCTCTGGGGGAACCCCACTTGGCCATGGACCCCATAAACCTCTGAATGCATTTATTTAGACTTTTGGACATCTGCGCGTCTCCCTCTGAAAATGATAAGAGCCATGTCCCGCCCACCCCACGGCCTGCCAGTCCAGCCTGCAGAGAGGATTCCCGCTGCCTTCTAATTCCGAAATAAATAGATTGGTAGCAAGTGAGTGCTGAGTGATGTCAGGGTGGCCCCAGCAGCCTCCAGAGGGGCACCGTAGGGACAGTCTCATGGTGTCTTCTGATGGGCAGGCACTGTGCAGTGTGTGGCAGTTCCAGACTGCCTACAGTGGTCAAACACACACTGGGGGGAAGGCCTGGCCACCAGCATTGGATTGAAGATCAGCGGTGAAGCCAAAGGATTCAATGACAGGCAGGTATGTCTTGACCATGGACATGGAGGTACCAGCCACCTGGGACTCCTCAAATATATGGCTACACTTCCTGTTCATGACAATGTAGGTGCCACCCACCACTTGCTCAGGTTGGTGGTCCATTTCTGATGCTTCAGCAGTCATCCATGCTCTGTGCTCCTGCCCCCGGTGAGAACTGGAACATCTTAGAGGAGCCTTCCTGCTGACACCTGGGCTTGCCCCTTTCCATTTTTCCAAAGTGTGGCCACCTGATTGGTGGGTACCATCTCTTGCTATTTCTTCCATACTGTCTGGATCATCCAGGATCAACTCAGGAAATCAGAAATAAAGTCACAAGAATAGAGATAAATTAACACGAGAAACTGGCTTATAATTTCTGTGGGTCCTCATGAGGTCTGGAGATACTCCATGAGTTCATCTGTTTAGGTGTTAGAAGAACATATCAAGGCCAGCAAGATGTCTCAGCTGGTAAAAATGCTTGCCCCTGTGCTTAACAACCCAAGTTCAATCCCTGGGTCCCACCCCACAGGGTGGAAGCAAAGAACTGACTCCTATGGTGAGGCAATGCATTATGGTAAAAACCTCTCTTACATTCTAAGAGACTGGAACTTTGAATGGGCCTCACAGCCAGAGTTAATAACACACTTGAAATCACTTAACACTTAAGACTGCTATCCTACTGTGTACTCAGCCTGTTTGTTTAACCTGCCTTTAAGTGAACGTTGTAACAACCAACCTTCACTCGCCTTGGATTTCCCATCTAATCACCTTTTACAACCTAAGCTAAGGCACAGCTGTAATCTTAAATTATGCATGTTTGCTCATTTGCCCAACCCAAGTGATGCCTATGTGTCTGTATCTGAGTGTTATGATAACCATTTGCTGAAAATACCAAACATAGGTTGAATCTTATAAGTGATTATCTACCATAAACGTTAAAAGCAACATGCATACACACACTGATTGATAAACAATGGTGTTGGCAGCACCGTTTGCCCTTTGAGTCCGTTAAAGTCAGTTACTTAATCCCTTGTAAGCCTCTGTTAAAGATCTCTGTACAGCGTCCCCACATCCTTGTTCCTTCTGCATGTGATGCTCTCATTGCTGTTTTAACTAAAGAGGGAGAGAAGCCCTCTGTTAAGGACAGACCCAGGGACAGATTCACAGGACAGCCTGCAGGCAGGCACAGATTCCAGCTCACACAACAGATGGACTGGAGGATGGAAGACACAGAGAGACGGAAGTCGGAATTTCAAACCTGGGATCCTACTTGGTTAAATGACCCCCAAGGGAAATTCTTTGATTCCCTTGCTCAGTGTGACACTTAGGTGATTCTAGATGCTGTCAAGCTAACTAAAAACTGTCTCACCCTCTTCAATTTCTCTTGGACCTGTGCCCTTCTTGCCAACTCTTTAAAAAAAAAATCCCTCTTTGTGTGTGTGTGTGTGTGTACTTATTTGAATGGGTGAATGGATGATACAGTGATATTGTCCCAAAAGCTTACCAAATACGCAAATACGAAGAGAAGATATTCTTTCTCCTTATCTCTCAGCAACCCTGCTGCAGTCTTTAGTGGTAATTGCTTTTTCTAGTTTTCACCTAAGGCTCTAGAACTATGAGAGAGAGAGATAAACTTGTTAACTTAAAACTATCACCCCATCTCTTCTTCATCAGAATCTTTTTGAGATTGTCCAATCAAATGAGCATCTGAGACTGGAGAGATGGCTCAGTGGTTAAGAGCACTGACTGCTCTTCCAGAGGTCCTGAGTTCAGTTCCCAGAACCTATATGGTGGCTCACAACCATGTATAATAGAATCTGACTCATTTGATGTGCATAAAAACCAAACCACTTGTATACATAAAATAAATAAATCTTTTTTTGTAATTCCCTGATCCAGGCAGTGGTGGCACATGCCTTTAATCCAGCATTTGGGAGGCAGAGGTAGGCAGATGTCTGTGATGTAATGGTCCATAGAGAGAGTTCCAGAACAGCCACAGAGAGAGTTCCAAAACAGCCAGAACTACAAAGAGAAGCCCTGTCCTTTTTTGTTTTTCGAGACCGGGTTTCTCTGTGTAGCCCTGGCTGTCCTGGAACTCACTCTAGGCTGGCCTCAAACTCAGAAATTCACCTGCCTCTGCCTCCCAAGTGCTGGGATTAAAGGTGTGCACCACCACACCCAGCTAAGCCCTGTCTTGAAAAAAAAAAAAAAAGTGCATCTAGAAACTAGAAAGAGTGCTCTGGGTTAAGAGCACATACTGTTCTCCCAGCTCCTGTGAAAGACAAATCACAACTGCCTGTAACTCCCCCTCTAGGGGATCCAAGGCTCTCTTCTGGGTCCTCCTCCAAGACTGCCTGCACTCACATGCACACACGCATACATACACATACTCAAATTAAAAATAAATATATATATTTAAAAGATTTTTATTTATTGTATGTATGTGAGTACATTGTCACTATCTCCAGACACACCAGAAGAGGGCATCGGATCCCATTACAGATGGTTGTGAGGCACCATGTGGTTGTTGGGAATTGAACTCAAGATCTCTGGAAGAACAGACAGTGCTCTTAGCCACTGAGCCATCTCTCCAGCCCACACATACACACACACACATATGCACTTCCATACTCTCACACTTGAGGATATGAGGAAACAAATGTATATATTTGTCCAAATATGTTCCCTCCCTGCAGGCTAAGGGATGTTCTCATATGCTAAGCCTCCATCTCAGCTACCATGAGATACTCCAGTGTAGTCTATGATACTCCATCTCTCCCAGTTGTCGAGTTAGTTCCTTTATGGTCAGAGTTGATTTGAATGGCTGACCCACTTTGTCATCCTCTCTGCCACTTGGGTGATGAATTGTTGAAAGGGCGAGTGTTTGCAGTCATCGCCTTTTTAAGGACATCCCTCTAGCTTGCAGGCACCCTTCATCAGCCCTCCAAAAGCTGGTGTGGGGCCAGAGAGACACCCCCCCACCGGGAGGCAGAATGAAGCATGTGGCCACACCAACAGCCTGCCACCCCTTATGCCCTCGCCACCCCTCCCACAGGTCTCTGGTTAATTGCCATGGCATATCGACGGGCACTCGCTGAGGAGAGAGCAGACAGGCTGGCCCGCAGCATCCCAGCTCACCAATCATCACTGATTAAAAACTAGTTATGAAGCAATGAAGATGGAGTCCTGCATTAACCAAATGACCCTGAGCGTGGCCCAGCCCAGAGAGATGGAAGAAAGCAGCTAAGTTTGACTTATGGCTTGGGCAGACCTTCAGAACTGTTTGAATTCTGGGAGATTTATGAGGTAGTGACAGCATTTGGCTGGATTGGATTCTGGCTTTCTGCTTCACTCCCAGATGCGACTGTGTCCTTATGATTTCCTGTGGACACAGTTTGGCTGGACTCTGACGTGAGCTTAATCCGAGTCTTCTGATTATATAAAGTAGAAATGGATCATATTGTCAATTTCCAGAGAACCTGAATTAGCTCCACCACACTTAATACTGAAACTATCGTGAAGATAATTTAATCTTTCTTTAATGATTCAAAAGGTGCTTTGAAGCCTTGCATTAATCAAAGTCGTGGTTATGAATATCAGAAGTTAATACCGACCAAAGGTAAAATGTCCGTGAAGAATTGGGTAGAGGAGATGACGGGGGCCAGCACAGGTGGCTGTCTTGACAAGAGTACAGGTGTGATTGAGTGTGTCAGTGGGCATGGGGAAGTGTGAGCTGATACAATTTCGCCTGGCTAATGCTGACATTGTCATACGCAAAGAACGGTACTCAAAAAAGTCAACCTCTCCTTGGCTCTCACTTGCTCCCATGATTCCCTGGGGGAATTTGGTCTTTGCCAAGTTGGACCTCATTTGGGCAGATTTAAATGAAAGGAGAGGAGGAGAAATATCCACTCCAGGAAAAGTCCAAGAGCCCAAACAGAATCCTCTTTTAAATGGACAGAAGTTTAAAGGATATGCTGAGAGGGGGTAAGAGCTGGAGAAAATTAGGTGAAGAAGCAACTAAAGTGTGTGTGTGTGTGTGTGTGTGTGTGTGTGTGTAAAATGAGAATAACAACATCTCTATTAGGTTGTGGTGAGCTCTATGCAGCCCACAGGCTTTGCTTTAGACTCAGATTAAGAAATGTTTGCATTCCTCATCTTCAAATTCATGACTAGGTCTAAATTCCCAGTGTGGTACTATTAGAAGGCAACAGCTTAGGAGAATGACTAGGTCATGAGGCTGGAACCCCAACCCCTGGAATAGGATTTGTGCCCTTATGAGACCCGTAGAAAGCTCCCACATTCCTCTCCTGCCATGGGAAGCCACAGCACAAAAACACTATCTGTAAACCAGAAAACACACTCTCACTAGACACCAGATGGTCAGGTTCTTGACCTTGGACTTTCCGGCGCTCCGCCCCCCCCCCCCCACCGCCCCTGCCTGCCATTAAAACTACCCAGACTATGGTGGCAAAACAAACTTGAGCAAAACTAAAAGTAAGGCATTCACTCTGGTGAAGGATAGTTGTTAAGGTTTTTAAGCCACTTCATGAAAGATTTAAATCGCCTTTCACAGCATCTCTGAGTCACCCGGATGTATTCATGGGGATAGGGAGTCACGAATGAGGAGATGGAGCTGTCAGGGGAAGGCCCGCTGAGGGACTGGCACACTCCAAGTCCTCCAGAAGTGATTCTCAGGATCAGAGCCAGCTGGGGCTAGGCCAGCACCTCTGCCCTCACTCCCTGAGTCTGAGTGCCGAGCAGCTGTGTCTGCTGCCGGGGTGTGCAGCCCCTTCCCTCCTCAGGAGAAAAAGGTTGGCAAGCAAGCCTGCGCCTTCCAGCTGGGGATGGAAGGCAGGATTGGATTGTCACACAGCTGATACAGGAGCCTAGGGAAAGAAGCAAGGACACCATCATTCATTTGGTGGTGTGGCTCTCTGGACCAAATTAATTTTTTTCTCAGGGCCCAAATCCTATCCTTTCCTGCCCCTTAACCCAACCCATCAGTGGCCTGTGTGATACTGCAGTTGTCTCAGGCTCTGTAGCAGGTAGTGGTCTGTCCCTTGTGTCTTCTCTGGTGACACAGTGGTCCTCCCCTGTCTCCATCCGTGTCACCACAGCTGTCAGAGTGTGCATTCTGCCCCATGAGGCTTACTGAACCACTTCTCTGGGCTTTCTGGTGATCATGTGGCAACCAAAATGGCTTCCCACTATTTTGGCTGGCTCCCCTTCCACCCAAGCCTCAATACCAGCCAACCGTGGGCTGAAAAAAACCTGAAACCCGGAGCCAAAATAAATCTTGCTGGCTTTTATTCTCCCTGAAATGAAATGTGTTTTGTCACCATGACAGAAAAACTGACTAATACAGGAGGCTTACACATCCAAATATGTACATAACAAAACACACATTATTTTATTATAATTGCTTTCTATTTCTTCTTCATATTATTTGTTTTGCATTAGTGTACTTGAACAAAAGATTTTTGAAAATGTATGCCTTATGGTTTGACTATAAAGTGTCCCCATAGGTTTACATGTTAAGATACTTGGTCCTGGCTGATGGCACTGTCTGGGAGATTGTGGAACCTTTAGAAGATGGAGCCTCACTGAAGGAAGTGGGTTTTGGGGTTTTATAGCCCAGGCTTGCCCTCTGCCCAATCTGTGGTTCCTTGACAACCAAGCAGGCTCACCCCCCTCCCAACAGCACAGCCACATGCCAGTCTGACCACCAAGCCTTCCCTGCAATCGTGGATTGTACCCTCAGTGAGCCCAGGGCCCAGGGTGTAATTCAGTTGGCAGGAGCAGGTAGACCACTTGGCTGTCATTTACAACGCCCTGGGTTTGAGCCCTGGCACTGCATAAACTGAGTGTGGTTGTGAGCTGTGGGTGCAGGAAACCAAACTTGGATCTTTTGCAAGAGCAGTAAGCACTGTTACCAGCCAAGCCATCCCCCTCAGACCTTACAAGCTTCTTATCAAGTACGCAGTTACAATGGGAAAAAGATCAACTAATATAACGTGTCCATCAATGACTTGTGAATTTTCTTTCAGGCTAGTAATGAGAACATTAAACATCTTTATGTAAAGAAGTGTTACTTTCGTCTTGCAGAGTTGAGAAACGTGGGCTCATTCAGCACCTGTCTGCTGCTCCCGCCTCATTACCTAGGCCTCTCACCAACAAGGCTCCGTGGACCCCAGCATCTATAACACAAACCTCCATGAACACAACAACATGGGTGCCCCCATCCGCTGACCTGCCGCCCTGCCAAAACCTGCACTCCCCCCCACCCCACCCCACCCCCGCGCCCTGTGCTTCTTGAAGCACACAACAGAGCCTTAGGTTGGAGCCACCCACCCGCCTTTCTGCTAGAGACCAAGTGCTCCTTGGGAGCCATAACTCCATAGGGGGGAA